>CM047878.1:6087113-6191945 GCA_026212405.1 Petrea volubilis
TAGGTCTAAGTTCTAGCAGTTCCTTTGTTATTAGATCGATAGGTCTTTACAGCAAATTTATCGAACTCTCATTAATCGGGTCTAGATTCCAAATATAAGATTTATGTCCCATATCATATATATATATATATATATATATATACCATGATTCATAACCACTTTATTATATACACAAACTAATGGCATAAAATTGATTGCCTGCAGTGCTGTCATTCTCATTCACACTCCACCATAAAATCCTAATAACATAGATACAAGTCGTTCAATCGGCTCAAACTCGAAGTGAACCAAATTGGATTCCTTAATTTAGCAAGCAATTGTAAGCAACAATTCATGAAATGCTACCGGATTGGTAAATGATCAACTGCTAAATTACAAATAGTAAATACCATCATTTTATGACTTCATCACTTCAATACTTCCCTAAGCACTACAAATGCATAGAAATGATCCAAAAAATGTATGCATAGGTGCAAACCTAAGGCTGCTCAATGAATTCATATCCTTTTTTCTTACAGAGAACCACACAGACAAAATGACTCATCTCATCATCGGAATACCCTAAGCGAGTGGTTCGAAGACGTAAATCCACCATCAACCATGAGATTAGCCCCGCTCACGTACCTCGCCTCATCACTGGCCAGAACACACCACCGCATTAGCCACATCATCACTAGTCAACTCCACGCCTTGCAAGTTAGCATTACTCACCCACAAAGCCCGAAAGCCCGTCCAAGCGTCCTCAGTCCTTTGATCCTCAGGCAAGTGGGCGAGCGCCAAGCCCGTCGCCACAGCATAAGGGACACACATTCACCCGTATCCCATGTTTCCCCAACTCAGCCGCCACACTCTTGGTTAGCCCCAAAACTGCATGCTTGGAGCCCGTGTATGCATGCGGGCCCACCCCGCCCACTGCACTCGTCACACTGCTCATGGATATTATGGACCCTTTCTTGGCTGGAATCATTATCCGAGCCGCGTGCTTCATTCCTATGAATACGCCCTTTACATTCACATCAAAGGTTTGATTGAATACCGAGAGGTCAAAGTCCCGGATGTCGGAACAGGCGGGCCTGCAATCCCGGCGTTGTTCACCATTATGTCGAGGGTACCAAATTTGTCCACTGCGAAGTCGACTGCCCGCCTGACATCGTCCTCGATTGTTACATCACAGTGGCAGAAGGATATATCCGGCTGCTGTTGAGGCTTTCGTGGAGCTGCTGGCTCAGGTCGTCTTGGACATCAGCTATACAAACTTTTGCACCATGTTTGTGGAACAGCAACACGATGCTCTCTCAAGCCACTTGCACCGCCTGTGACCAGAGCAACTCTCCTAATAATCTGCAATCATACAATGCATACTGTAAATTTTCAGTAATTATTGAAGAGTTATACCCATACTATTACCACACCTATTTGTAAAAATTATATTCTTCTTAGCATACTTGCCTAGAATATGCAAAAACTATACAGCAGTCATAACAATCAAAATTTTACACTTTATATCTGCCCCAAATCATAACGAGGCCTATTTTGGAATGCTAATGGAAGATTGCCCGTTGTGGTCAACATGGCTTGAATTTGTGTCATTTAACCATTGTAACAGAAAAGCTAACATGGTAGTTCATAGGCTTGCTTTTATTTATTCTGATAATGTATGGATTCACGAATTCCGACATAGGTTGATCCTTTCATTGTACTGGAGTGAAATTAATTTTTGAATGATTAATTTTGAGTTTTTTCCTTTCCAAAAAAAAAAAAATCTTGTCCCCGTATCTAGCAAATACAATCACAAAAGAGTTTACAAAGAAAGTAGAAGAAGAAACACAGCTGAAAAAAATTATCGAAAGACCCACCTCATTTAAAAATATCTCAAGTAACCCTCCGACAAGCTAGCGATTAAACAATTAAATGGTTCAGCATTCGTCAAGATGTTCTATTTGGTGTGGCTTTGACACAATTGAATGATCACTAATAGAAAAGTTTAAGATGTTTGAGAGAACAGACGTCAAACATTTAATATCCGAATAGCATTAGTTATATGCATATTGCTAATGTTGCCTAATTTTTCACTAGAGATATTAGATTTTCCTTTACTTCTTTGTTTAGCATGGCTCACTAAATAGTACAAGTTTCTGACATTTAACTCTAAGGTATAATAGTCTATTTGACAAATTCAACTCGCAGATGATACAGGAAATCGTAATTGCAATCTAGAAGGAAATTAGCATACTAACTTAACCACAATTGACAAGCCTAATATTGTTATAAGCCTTTAAATAATTATAATTATAAGCTAACTACTTAGGGAGTATAAAACCTATTAATGCTCCATCCCCCGAAATTGTGAGAGCAATGTCTGCACACCAAAAAAATAAACCTATTGTTGTAAGCCGGACTTAGATTACTCTTCAATCTTATCTTAAGAAGTATATATGCATAGCTTTCCCTTCTTGAGCTTTTTAGGAAATGGCATACAAAGACAGTCATCATTTTCTCTTTGATCTTGACTCTATGCGCAGAAGAAGAAGAATTACAAAAAGGTCCTCGAGGTTTGGCCCGTTTCTTCAAATCCCCTATGTATGATAAAATTACAATTTGCACCTAAGATTTGGTTCCATATTACACAGACCTCTATTGTTTTTTTCTTTTGATAATTACAGACTTCTATCTAAAAGTGAGATTTGTAATCAGAGACCAAACTTTACGGGGATTTTTGCAATTTTCATAGGGATTTCCCGAAAATGGGCCTTGTTGCATAACTATATATACTAAATTAAATTGAATATTTTTCCTCCTTCAAATTATTAATATATAATTTTTCCTAATGATAAGAAACTTGGCTCAATCATCTCTGGGCCTGGGTCAATATTCTCTGCGTAGAAAAGCTCAAACTCAAATTTTCCTTTTGATAATTGCCCAAAACTCAATTAGAACAGGCAGGATCACATCAAAATGAAAATTTCTAATGTTTCTCACCAACCCTTTAACTGAAAAAAAAAATTAAAAAATCAGATAAAATCTTACAAATCAACCAGCCAAAACTGACCCCAACGAAACCCACCCAAAACCAGAAATCGAAAAAAAGAAAAGAAAAGAAAAGCCTTTTGAAGGGAACTAAAATATAAAACAAGAAAGGAAACCAAAAAAAAACACCATTGTAAATGAACAGGTCTCATTCAACAACTCAGCTTCAGATAATCAAATCATACCCAAATTCAACAGCAAACATAAACAGTAAAGCATTATGCAGTAGAATGTGAAAGTTCAATCAAGACACGGTTAAACCGAAAAGGGTGAAAAAAAAATATAATATAATTACCTTGACTGGGTAGAGGGGCATCCATGGAGCTTCTTGATGCCATGCTCTGACTATTTTCTTTTTCCTTTTTTTCTCTTTATTCAATTTGAGGCCCCTTTTTTCCCTCACGCTCATTCATCACACTTGCCGCAATATACTGTTCACATCTGTGCTTTTTGTCGGTATGTTTGCACTCTTGACAAATGAAAGCATGTTTTTTTGCGGGATCTAAGTACCTTGCACGTAAGGGAAAACTTTTATAAAATAAGATATGCGTATATAGATATATACTTTTTCTTTTCGTGTTAAATTTACAAAAAAATTTGTTAATTTTAATTAGCATAAAAAATTCTGTGTTAAAAAAAATTAATTGAAACTTCTCATATTTTTTTAAAATTAGCATACGCCTCTTGGGTTCTTTTTTTGAAATTTGAGTGAGAATTTACAATTTTACCAATTTCTTAAAAATTAAAAAATAACAACACTTTTGTCTCTTTAAAAGAGGGAAGCCCAATTAAAAAAATGAAAGAGGAAAAAAAGCCTAGATCCTAACTTTCAAATTTGACACATATTTATGATCAATTTGCGAAATACGGGAATTGAGGTACATGAGGGGCGGTGTGATAGTTTTTTAAAATATAAGGTGTTTTAGACTAATTTTTTTAATATAGAATTTCTTGTGATAATTAGAATTACACTAGAGATTTTGTAAATTTAACGTAAGGTTAAAAAGAAATTTGAAAGCCTAAAATACTATCATATATGCAACATAACGTGTATAAAATATACTATCGATTGAAGGTCTCCGTTGGTGGTTTCACATTTCATAGGTTTTTGTATACTAATTTTTTTATAGGACTTTTTATTTAATTAGACTTAAACAGAGGTGTCTAATGACAAAAATTCTTTTTTTTTTTACCCAATTCATGTTTTTTAGTAGTTAAATTTAAATGCAATAATATCAAATAATATTTAAATAAATATAATATAATTATATTCAATTTAATAAATAAAATTATTTAAGTAATATTTAAGTGAATAGCCCATCAAGAACAATAAGTAAAAATAAGATTTTCCTTTTTTTTTTTCCTAAAATGAGGCATACAATAACGTGGCGTCGAGAATCGAGGTGGTCGCAACTCGCACATAGGGCGGCTGGTGTGGGGATCCCACTGCACTTGACTTGTAGCAATAGGAGATGTCTAAGTGGGGAGGGGGACCGACAGTGAAGTTGTTTATTTTAGTCTTTTGCTTAATTTTATTTTATATTTTAAACTTAGATTGTCCTTCATATATACTATCAAAGGTTTTCGTTGGTAGTTTACATTTCATAGGTTTTTGTATACTAATTTTATTTTATAGAATTTTTTAATTAATTAGACTTAAACAAAGGTGTCCGATGACAAATTTCTATTTTTTTACTCAATTCATGTTTTTAGTAGTTAAATTTGAATGCAATAATATCAATAAATATTTAAATAATATAATATTATTATATTCATTTAATAAATAAAAATTTATTTAAGTAATATTTAAGTGAATAGCACACCAAGAACAATAAGTAAAAATATTATTTTCCTTATGGAGTTGATTGATGAGATCGTGGAAAATTGATTCCAAACGATTGCATACCATATGAGCCTAGAGACAAGATATTATAAAGAGTACGCTGCAGAACATGGAAAAATCATATCATTTCACTATTCTGTGATTTTGCTAGATTTTGAGTGAGTATATTGATAGTTATTCTAATTGATTAATGTAATGTTAGATAGCTAAGGATCAAACACATTGGTGTTGATACCAGGCATCCATAATATCACTATAGTTTGAGAGAAATTATCCAACACTCTATATCACTCCAGTTTGATTATGCCCTTGTTACACTCCAAGTACTAATAATAAAATAATTTTGCAGGTTCGAAATCCTAAGTTAAAATACTCTTAGGTAGCGGAGTAAATTTCGACTCAATCACTATACAAAAAATTGTCATTTTTGTTTAAATTATTATTGCTTACTAGAATAACAAAAACTATAAAAATAAAATGGGAGTGTTTGAAGGGACAAGAAAAAAAATTGATAAGCACAAACAAAGTTCTAATTAGTTTTGGAACAAAAGTTGAAAAGCTAATAGATTTTGGAAAAATTACACCTATAACCCTTGAAATTAGTATAAACTACAAATTAGTCCTTATTATTTTGAAAATTATAAATACCCTTTCGAGGTTTAGGTCTTTCTTGTAAATATTAATAGAAATAATTAAAAGATGACTTTTCCACATCCATAATAGTCACCACAGTCACCAGAAATGCGTCTTATCAAGCCTGACAAAATTCTCAATCAATTTGTAATTCCACCTATATTTGCAAAGTAATTTCACTTTATACCACTAGAACCACCACCAAACATAACCATCTATAATCCGCCACTTTTTTTTTTCAAATTGACTTCATTTATAGTTTGTGCATCTTCTTTATTAAGACCATATAAATCTCATCTCAAAACTCTACCAAAAACACAAGAATTACAACTTGCAGTCACGTTCCGTCTTGACCAATGGTGAATTTTGTTAAGTTGAAGCATACCTTAAGGGGTATTTATAAGTTTTAAAACTACATATACCAATTTCTAATTATACTATATCTTAAAGGATGTAGACGTAATCTACCCTACGATTTTTTAATCAAATTACTCATTTATCCTTGAAAAGGTGGAATGTCTATTATTTATAAGGATAAATTTGTTAAATGAAATTCAATATATCTATACTAATATAAAAAGAAAGTTGATTTTGTGTCTAAAATGACAATTCTTTCTTACATTTTACGATTTTAGCCCTTCAATATTCAATGAGTCACAATATAAAATATAATGTAGAAGGCAAAATTAAACATTCCAAGTCAATTATCGGCATTTCAGAGACCATTTTGTAATTTCAGAATTTATCCTTCCATATTTTTCACATTCTCCATAAGGTGAGGCTAAAATTGTAATGCACCACTCAATTAAATCCATGTTTTGATGAAACCACGATATGACACTAAATAAATGATATATTTTCACATTCTTCAACCATCTCTCCACATCTTTGTTACTCTCCTCTCAATTGAATTAATTTCAAAGGCCTATATTTGTGAATTGTTCCCTTCATATTCCCCACCAACGATTGTGTAATAAACAATTTCAATATGGATGACTCAAACAACAGCTCCACTTCTACTAGGCGGTGATGCAGTGGCCAACTTGAGACTTCACAAGCATTTGTCGCTTATGTAAAGGAAAGGTAGGTTTTTTGTTGTTTTCTACTCAAGTTTTCTTCTTTGCTCGAATTATATAGTTTGTTGTTCTTCTTGGTCTCCAATTTTCATTCATAAAAAGGATGAAACTTTATTTTTTCGTTCTTCTTATGTTCTCTATTAAGATTTTGTTTTTTGCTTATTTTATCGAATGTATTGTCTTTAGATTTTTTTCATAAAGGAACCAAGGTTCTTGGAAGGTATCACCAACATTAAAATTTGAGGTATTGAATTTCAAATTACGATTTTTGGGTAGAATTAGAATTCAAAATATAAATTATTATACAATGATTAATATGAATATTACAACAATGTTACTTGAAATGGAATGAAATATTTCCAAGTTTAAGGTTTGTGCTCTTAATGCTTACATTATTAAACCTGCTATGTCTATCTCAGTATTTCTTGTCTTTTGTATTTTTCAATGTGTTTAGAATGGGCTTGCTAAGATGATGTTTTCAAGGGGTACTCTAGGATTGAACCATTTGAATGGTAATCCATAGATAAAGCCCAAGGAAAATATATCTATGTGTAAATAAAGCTGTGTAAAATATCCCACATCAGATATATTAGCCTTGACAATGCTAATATTATGTGGTTAAGTGTTGTTATAGTGTAAACTAAACACTAAGTACTGCATATGGGCAAACCCCACACGCGCGCGCCGCTCGCCCGACCCGGCCACGGCCACGAGCCACGGACAACAGCCCAGGGCCCACGGTCCAAGTCCAGGGCGGCGGGCGCGGGCATTTGGGCGAATTTCTCGGTCTCGGCTTAATGTTTTACTTAAGCTGCATTAATATGGCCATACTTTAATGCTGGTTGTCTCCTCCCCCTATATAAAGCTGCCTCTTGGTTCCCTGCAAAACACACAGAAACACACAAACGAAACAACCTCTAGAGTTGTTTAGCTTCGAAGTGAGGTTCAACGTAGCAGTGCGGCTTGGACGGACCTCTGGACTAATCTTATCCTGGAAGGAGTATCGCAGGCTCATCGCACCGGTCAGTGGGGTGAATATTTCTTTAAGGCAACCGACTCAACCCGGTAATTCAGTTTTAACCTTTTTAAATAATACTGATAAGTCATCTATACGTTCTTATTTATTTATTTATTTATGGCATTGTTTAGTTTTGCTTTTGGCTAGAGTGTTGTCACTGTAAAACTATTATTGCATTGTATCTATATTATCGAATAAATCCACCTACGAGAATATCGCATTTTAGATATTCTACTCTATGTAATTTCTAACAATCTTAAAGAAATATTCGGGGTTTAGTTCGTTTAATATATTTATAATGGTGTCGAGTTCAACTGCTGGTTCCTTTGGTTTCTCAAAAATTGACTTGAGCGTTTGCCTGACCATTTGTCGGCCAATTCTTTAAACGTTGGCAATAATGAATGAAGATTTGGGTTCACAAGGAAGGGGCTCTTGGTCTGTATCAGACTGACAAACCCGTACCTACTGATACTGAACCAAAAGACTAATGAAAATTGCAATATGGACTGAGCGAGACCAAATAGGCAGAGGGATCATTTTGTTAGGTTTGTCAAATGTTCTCTTCAATGTCCTATTGCTCAGACTCCTATACTGCGAAGTCACTTTGGGAGAGCATTGGATAAGAAATACAATACTGAGGAGCAAGGGCTCGAAAGTATTATTGTTCTAAATTCCTGAAGTATCAAATGGTTGAAGGTAAGTCAGTGTCTGAACAAACCCATGATCTGATTAATCTAGAACATTCACTTGCTGATGCTGAAATGAAACTTCCAGAAAAAGTTCATGGTTATGGCAATTATTGAAAAATTCCCTAGATGTTGGGAAAGTTTCGGAATGTCTTTAAAACATCAAAAAGGAAACTTATCCCTCGATGATTTAATGATTGCCATAGTATAGAAGAGGAACATAGGAATCAGACACACTCGGTACCAGTTGAATTCAAGTCAAAAGCAAATGTTTTGACTATTAGAAAGAAAAATCATAAGCTGCAAAAAATTCAATCCGAATTATAAAATCATTGATAAATGAAAAGTCAAAGCTAAAAGTCAAAACAAACAAACCATGCTGGACTTGTGGACAGGTTGGTCATTATGTCAGGGATTGTCCCAACAAGGCAGAAAAAAGGAAAGACCAAACCAAAACCCTCAGGACCAGTAGTCAACATGGTTGAGGCTGCATTGCTAGTTCTCATGGACACGTTGACGGATATGTTTCTTTTGAACCTGAACTTTTGACTATTTATGAACCATTCGATTGGTTTATCGATACTGGAGCAAATGTGCACATTGTGATGATAAGTTTCTAATTGTGTCTTACCAGCCATTGATGGATAATCTGTGAGGATGGAAATGCAAGTGCTGCACAAGTACTTGGGATAGGACGCGGTACCTAAGGTTTCCTTTAGGGCACACACTATCTCTGCAACGGGTGCATCACGTCCCTTCTGTTAGATGGAACATTATTAGTGGTTCAATGTTAGTCAAAGAGGGTTGTGAGCTTTTATTTAAGCTGAATAAAGTTGTAATTTTACATTATGGAACTTTATTGGCAAAGGCTATTTATCTGAAGATTTATTTAAAGTACGGATTGAATATGCTAGTGTTTCTAGTTCCAATAGTTTGAATTTTTATAATTCTGTTGTTATTAATAATATAGAAAATTCCATTGTATGGCATGTACGGTGGTCATTTAAATTTCGGTTCTATTAAAAGAATGATGATTTAAATCTGATTCCAACGCATGACATTGGACAAAATCACAAATGTCAACTGTGTGTAGAAGCTAAACAAGTAAGAAAACCCTATCAAACAGTTGAAAGGGATACTGAAATACTTGATTTAGTACACACAGATATTTGTGAGTTCAATGGGATCTTAACACGAGATCGAAATCTATACTTTATCACCTTTATAGATGATTGTAGTAAATATTGTTATGTTTATTTAATGAAACATAAAGATGAAACACTTGAAAAGTTTATCATTTTTAAGAATGAAGCTGAAAATCAAACTGGCAAGAAACTTAAAAGAGTAGAATCAGATAGAGGTCGTGAATATGAGTTGAACTCGTTTGTTGAATATTGCCAAAAGTTTGGTATTATTCATGAAGAGACTCCTCCATATTCACCTTCCTCGAACGGTGTAGCAGAACGTAAAAACAGAACATTTAAAGACATGATTAACAGTTTGCTTTTGAATTCTGGATTGCCGAAATATATATGGGGAGAGGCTTTGAATACGGCTTGCCATATTCTGAATAGAGTCCCTCTGAAACATAAAGAACGCACTCCATTCGAATTCTGGAAAGGCAGAAAATCGAGTTTACAATATTTTCGTGTATGGGGATGTCTTGCAAAGGTCTTAGCCCTTGAACACAAATGGAAGAAGCTTGGTCCAAAACTGTTGATGCAGTCTTTCTGGGCTATGTGGAAACAAGTTATGCCATGAGATTCTTAGTCATTAAGTCTGAGATTTCTAGCATAGAGGTTAACACAATAGTCGAATTACGTGATGCTACATTCTTCGAAAATGTATTCCCTTTGAAACAGGAATACCCGAAGATGTTTCGACTTTAGATTCTGCCCTTGCATCTGGTTCCATTCCCGAACATGTGGAAAGGATGACAAATGGGGGGGGTAAATCCAAGTAGTTCCGGTTCTACTTTTGATGAGGCTAATGAAACCTCGCCGTAGTAAGCAGACCAGAATCGCTAAAGATTTGAAAGTGACTTTGTCACTTACAATATCGAGGATGATCCTGTGACTTTCAAAGATGCTATGGCTTCTTCTGAGGCTAAGCATTGGAAAGTAGCTATCAAAAGTGAAATTGACTCCATTGTCTCCAACGAGACATGAGAACTAGTCGATTTACCGTCGGGATGTACTACGATTGGATATAAATGAATCTTTAAGAAGAATTGAAAGCTGATGGTACTATTGATAAGTATAAGCTAGATTGGTTGCCAAAGGGTTTAGGCAAAAAGAGGGGATTGGCTACTTTGATACGTATTCCCCTATAGCTCGATTAACTACAATCTGCGTGCTGATTGCACTGGCTTCCATATATAACTTCTCTATCCATCAGATGGATGTGAAAATAGTCTTCCTGTATGGTGATCTAGAGGAAGAGATATATATGGAACAGCCAGAGGGATTTGTAGTTGTCGGGAGTGAAAATCTCTTTATGGGTTGAAACAAGCGCCTAAACAGCGGCATGAAAAATTCGATAAAATTATATTGAGCTTTGGCTTTGTTATAAATGATAATGATAAGTGTGTCTACTGCAAAATAAATGGTGGTTCATGTATCGTATTGTGCCTGTATGTGGATGATATATTATTAATAGGGTCAAATCTTGAGATTATTAATGAGACAAAAGAATTCTTGAAAAGTAAGTTTGAAATGAAGGACATAGGTGAAGCTAGTGTGATTCTAGGACTCAAGTTGATTCGGTCAACTGAGGGTATAACGATTTCTCAATCTCATTATGTTGAGAAGATAATTGAGAAGTTTGGTTATACTAACGGCAGAATCCTGAAAACGCCTTATGATCCTTCTGTGACTCTTTTCAAGAATAAGTCTGGTACTCCAGTGTCTCAATTAAGATATTCTCAAGTGATTGGGAGCTTGCAATATTTAGCTAATGGTACGAGACTAGATATTCATTTGCGATCTCTAAGTTGGCTAGATATACGAGTTGTCCTAATCGTACTCATTGGGAGGCTTTGGATAGGGTAATGAGGTACCTTAAAGGTACAAGTTCTCTTGGACTGCGTTACGAAAAATTCCCTGAAGTTCTTGAGGGATTTAGTGATGCAAGTTGGATTATCCAAAACTCCGGGATTAATGGATGTACAGGGTATGTATTTACTTTGGGTGGAGGTGCTGTCTCCTAGAAGTCTGCAAAACAGACAATCATAACTCGGTCTACATTTGAGGCTGAGTTATGTGCTTTAGATATTACTGAAACTGAGGCTGAGTGGTTGCATGGGTTGATGTGTGGGTTACCCATGGTGGGTAAACCTGTCCCTGCCATTGCCTTACATTGTGATAATCAAACCACAATTGCAAAAATACGAAGTTCCAAGTATAATCAAAAAACTAAGAGACACATCCAAGTTAGACTGAAGTCTATAAGGGAGATAGTGTCTGAAAGAATAGTAGCCATTGATTTTGTTGGTATCAAAGACAATGTGGTTGATTCTTTAATGAAAGACTTGAGTTTAGCTCATTCCAAAAAGCAGGTTGAGGATGGGACTTGTAACCCATTGAGTTTACACCGCAAGTAGCAACCCAACCTACCAAGTGGAGATCCCACAAGGAAGGTTCAATGTGGTATAAACAAGCAGTCGGGGTGTAAACGTGAGCACCTAAATTTAGACTGGTACTATGTACCTAAAGTCTATCCTCTGGTATGCCTGGGAGGTGCTGTATTACTGCTAGTATAGTAAGAGCCCTGCTCTGAATGGGTTTGAGGTCTTAATGACGAGATGTGAGCAATACATCTTCGGAGAAGCCTAGCTAATGAATATTATCGTATGGCCGCGATTAGAGGAGACGGGTTACTCCTTGAAAAATATTCATGAAACAGGATCAGGACACATGGCCATTAACGTGTCACCCCTGAAGATTGCTAAGCTCGATGTAATGTGTTGTTTCCAATAGACGTCATCACAACCAAGGTTCAAATTCAAGGCATATGTCCATTTGTTCCTGTGATGACATAAGTTGATTAACTAGATAGTGGTTCAAACCGAAATGTACCATTATTGAAAGTACATTACGAGTATACAGTCAGGACTTTATGCCATGGATTAGGGGGGGATTGTTGGAAATGGGCTTGCTAAGATGATGTTTTCAAGGATATCTAGGATTGAACCATTTCGAATGGTAATCCATAGATAAGCCCAAGGAAATATTATCTATGTGTAAATAAAGCTGTGTAAAATATCCCACATCGGATATATTAGCCTTGACAATGCTATTATTTATGTGGTTAAGTGTTGTTATAGTGTAAACTAAACAACTAAATACCGCATATGAGCAAACCCCACACGCGCGCGCCGCCCGCCAGACCAGATCCTGCACCGGCTCCGGCCACGGCCACGAGCCACGGACCACGGACCATAGACCACGGACCAGGTCCAGGTCCAAGGCGCGGGCGTTTTGGGCGAATTGTCTCGGTCTCGGGTTTAAATCTGAATTTTGAATTCCGTTACTATATTTAATTAACGCGGTTTGAAACTGCTAGACACGTTACCTGGTCAAACAACACGTTTTTGAATGTTGTCTGTTTTTGAGTCCAGGTACATTGCGTGTTCGTTGGCATTCAGACTGTTTCAACTTTGCATTAATGTGCCAGACTTTAATGCTGGCTGTCTCCTCCCCCTATATAAAGCTGCCCCCTGGTTCCCTACAAAACACACAGAAACACAACAAACGAAATAAGAAGAAATAGCAAGTATACTCTTTAAGAAACTGCAGAGTCTTAAGAGGGTTTACAGTTTTTTAGCTTTTGAGTGGTTTTGAGGTGCATACACAACCTCTAGAGTTGTTTAGCTTTCGACGTGAGGTTCAACGTAGCAGTGCTGCTTGGAACGGGCCTCTGGACTGTCTTATCCTGGAAGGAGTATCGCAGGCCCATCGCACCGGTTAGTGGGGCGAATATTTCTTTAAGGCAAACCGGCTCAACCCGGTGATTCAATCGTAACTTTTAAATAAATACTAATAAGTCATCTGTACTTTCTTATTTATTTATTTATTTACGGCATTGTTTAGTTTGCTTTTGGCTATAGTGTTTTACTGTAAAACTGTTATTGCATTGTATCTATATTTTCGAATAAATCCACCCACGAGAATATCACGATTTAGATATTCTGCTCTATATTGTTTTCTAACACAATGTTATATCAATCACAATGTGATAAAGATAAAAGGGATGCTAATTGCTAAGTAGGCGATTAAAGCTGCATTTTAATTTTTGAGTGATATAGAGCAACAAGATAAGTGCAGTATAATTATTTTACTATTTTCAATATTTTTACATCTTTTCCTTTATTGATATTTCATATCGACATTGATTTTGTAGATACCACTAACAAGTTTATGCTGGGTTTTTTTTTTTCTTTTGATAATGATTTTATTACATTGTTAAAAAATCCATGTTGAAGACAAGAGTCGTGGCATTGAAAATAGTGGATTTCATGGGTGAACAATAAACACATTCTTACAAAAGTATCAAACATAACTATTTGTATTTCGGCTTATCTATTTATTTATTTTTTCTTTCTTTTATTTTCTTCCTCTCTCTTTTTTATAAAATTTTTTGTATGTGTTTGTGTGTGTATTTGCAATTGCAACGGATTCAAGAGTCTATCTAAATATTTCCATCGATATTTCATAATCAAGCCATTTCATTAATTGAATTCTTCTCTTTATCATTGTGGATAAGGGTTAAATTAGATTTGCTTTTTCCTTTGATTTCTATCGAAAAAGCAAGAGTCCAAACAAAGCAAGTATGCTTATGAACCAAGTTTCCACATCTTTCTACTCTTAATAAGACCTTCTCCCTCATGTTTAAATTCCTTCAGAAATTCTTCCTTCTACCCATGAATACTTAAGAACTTTTGATTAGTATATATTAAAGCCTTATTTTAAAAAAGACTTAATGATACTTATACACTGATTATCCTAAAATATTGTATGTCATTTTTATCAATTCACTACATGCATTTATTCTTTGAGTTTAAGATGTACAAGTTACATTATATCAAATTTTCACCAATAAATTACTTATACTGGTCTGAATACTCAACCCACATTATGCACTCGGGAATTAACCACATGCAACTGTTGCTAATTTACTAAAATTAAGAAGATATAACAAATGGATGGAGGGCTCCTTCCAACCAAAAAGAAAAGAAAAAAAAAGTAAAAATTTAACAAAGACAGAAGCGAACACTTTTCTTTCTTTCTTTCTTGTTTTTAACTTAAAATATGGGGCAATTGGCACATTGCCACTCTTTAAACACACTTGATTGGCACAATGCACCCTAAAATTTAAATTTTGACATTTTGCACCATTCAAAATACATTAATGAGACACTTTGCACCCTCCACCCATTTCCATTGAAATTTTTTTACCGAATATAATATTCTGACCAAAATAAAAAAGGGCTAACTTGGTATTTACTATTCTATATATAAAAAATAAAATAAACTAACCAACTCAATGCCGACTTCATTTTAAAAACTAGAGTACAATACATAGAAATTACGGAGAAAAAAATCAAAGAAAAGTGACAACTTAAGCGCTTGTCAATTTCTCTTTCATCTAGTTCTAGCAACAAATTGAAAAATCTTGACTATTGAAATTGGGATATAAACAATCATAGAATATTAAGGGAAGATGATAGCAATAGAGGGGCACTTCACATTCTCATAGGATATCAAGTCCCAATCTATAGTATGTTCACAACCTTTATTTTTAATTTTACAGTATTTATGTACACGTATTCTTTTCCTTATGCTAGTTTTTTTCTTTGTTAATTTGCAATAAATTGTTTAAATTTATGTGCAACCAAATTAATGTTCCTACAAGAGTGAATGTAACTTTTCAATTGGCATAGGTAGAATCGGATCAATTGTCGGTCATTATAAATAGGTGGTTGATTTTTTTTTTTAATAGTAGAATCCTTAGTTCAAGCTGAGAATTGTCAACTAATCCAAATTAATTCTCATCCAAGTTGAATTTGATCAAAATATCACAAAATATTCATATATGTGATTCTGCAAATTGCCAACTAATCCTAAACTATAAACTTGAAAAAGTCATACGAAATCAATAAGTAGAATAAAAAAAGATGTATGCATCTTCTTTTATAGAACTTATCTCCCATAGATATTTGTTTTATCTTTTTGCGCTTTCTTCACCCTCCTTATGCGTTTCATTGTGAATTGAGATTGTTTTGTTACTATTGAATAAGAACTTGATTAAAAGTTATTAATATTGTTGTTTTTATTTAATATCTTATTAATATTTATTTCGTTTGTTTAGCTTTTTCATAATATTGAACTTTACTAATTTTCTCATTATATTAGTAAATTGCTTAGTGTTATTTATATACATATATATATAGTATAATAAATAATAAGTTTATTTTTTTTTATTTTGACCAAAATATTATTTTTCATGAAAATTTTTAATAAAAATGGGTGAAGACTACAAAGTATGAAATTAATATATTTTTAAGAGTATAAAATACTAAAATTTAAATTTTAGAATGTATTATATCAATTAAGTATATTTAGAGATGCAATATGTCAATTTCTCTAAAATATGTAAAGAGAAATTACAAGAGTTGGGTTTAATTACTTTTGTCTGATTTATTGGAGTAGGGCCAAAACTGCTTGATAAGACTTTGAATGGACTATTGATTTGACTGTAAGTGTATCAATCAATCATATACACTCTTGACTTTTGAACTAATTATAAGTTTTTATTTGAAGATTAATGTCCAATATTTTAAAGATCAAGGCATGCCTCTCGCTGGGAACCAATTGAAAACTAAAGATTTATCATATGCTTAATTTTATTTTCGTACAAAATGTAATATAGTTAATTCTTTACGAAACAATAATCCATTTAAAAGGGTAAACGATGCTGTTTTTCAATTGCTCATCAACTTAATGATATCTTCTATAATCAATCACCCTATGATGTAAACATGGCATGTTCAAATGCTATATATAATTGTTATTTTTCAGAGAGTACAAAATCCTTAATCAATGAACTATTATTTTCTTTTCTTGTTGCTCTTCTCCTCCATGTATACAAAATAAAAGAAAAAAAATATATTACAAGTCTCCTCATGATCTAAGTGTTTTCCGCCTTTTGATCAGCACATGTATTTTCATTGTTCTTGGTGTTTGGTAGAGTTTATAAGCTTTTCAAAGATATTTGATAATTTTTTAGGGAAAATTAAGAGATTCGGTCAAATTACAGTTAGACTCCCTTAAGTATAGAAAATTACACATATTTTCCTTAAGGTATGGATCCAGCTAATATTCAAGAAAAAGATAATGAAATGAGTTTGTTATCCTTGTCGGAATGTTAAGAAAAAATAAGAAAAAAATCTCACAATTCAGGTTAAATGTAAAATGACAAGTTTGTCAATTTCTTTGATGACAATTATCAATTTTAATAAGAGTATTATTGTCTAAAAAAAAGTTTGAATTTTTGGAAAAAGGGTAAAATTGGAATTTCATTATAATTTTTTGCTTGCATAAGAAAATCATGGTGTATCAGTGACCGAATTGCGCTACTTGTTAGCTGGACCTCAAGGGAGGTATGTGTAATTTTTCATATTTAAGGGGGTCTAGTTGTAATTTGATTGAACTTCAGGATGTCTAAGTGTAATTTTTTCCTTTTAAAAAAAAAAATAGTTTATGATTTACGAATAGAAAATCTTACTTTTAGCCATATAACTATAGGTTTTCTTCAATATTAGTCTATCTTACTTTTGATTGGGAAAAGGAAGTAGAGAGCATTATTCTAGAGAAAGAACTACATAGCCTTTTCAGTTGCTAACTCCAAGTTTGCAGCAAAGGAGAGGATTGGGGCTTTGCTAACCTTCAAGTGCAAATGGAGCCAAGATCCTAGAATGAGGGGTGAACCAACCAGCTAAAGATTACAAATAATATAAATAATTAAATGAGAAAAAAATTAGGAGTGCATCGAAAGAAATGTTCTAAAGGATAATTAAAGTGATCATTCAAATTTAACTACATATATATGAAATAATTATAGAATCCAAAGATGCACGTGCACTCCTAAATTATATGTGACTCCGCCACTGAACATAATATTATATTTTTATGGAACCTTAAGAAGTGGTGAACCTCCCTGAGGCCGAACCGAGGAACCTCGACGAATGGCAGACAGTTGAATCAGGGAGTGTGGGGCAGGAACGGTTGAGATTAGCACCGAGTCAATGGGCATGGATTACTTCCAACCTCCCCATTTTCCTCGGCTATCTTCTCCATTAATCTATTGGTTCTTGCAACACTAAAAAAGTTACAGGCTATGAAAGTTAAAAATTTGAAAGGATAAAAAACACCTAAGGAAGATGGAGTTATAATATTGGCCTCGCTAATATCAACTAGCTTCAAATAAAGCTTAGTTTAGTTGAACAATATTTGTAAATTAAAAAGAATTTTTTTAAGAAAATTACCAAACATTTTTATAAAGCTTATAAGCTCTACCAAACAACAAGCTTAACATTATGTTTGGTTCTAGGATTTTAGGGGGACAGGAAAAAAAATAGGAAGAAAAAGTATTTTCTAATATTTGGTTACTAAGGAAAAAGAAAGGAAATGGTAAGAAAAGGAAAAATAGAAAGAAAATATAACATAAATTGAGAAAAAATATTTTCTTTCCAATTAGGTGAGGAAAATGAAAGAAAAGTTGTGTTACTCTCTCTAGCACTCTCTTACTTTTCAATGTCTCATCTTATTTTTTTTGCTCAAACTAATTGATTGTTTGGATATATTTCATGCAAATCTGTCTTTTTTTATAAAGTTAATTGATTGTTTGAATTTTTTTTTTTGTGTGTGTGTTTTTACATTTTCCTTTAATTTACAATAATAATTAAACAAAATGAAAGACAATTTTTAGAAAAAATCATTTTCCTTGTTGTTTCCTTAACAACCAAACAAAATAGAGAATTTTAAAATTCTTATAGTTTTTTTTTTCTTTCCTTAATATTTTCCTTTCCTCCTAAAATCTTAAAACCAAACGAAACCTAAGTGTAAATGGACGAAAAAGATAGAAGATTGATAAAGGTTTTGGAGAAATGAGAGAAATAATATTTATAGATTAGGGTGCGTGCAAATATCGACAAGGACTCATTAATTGTGAGAATTAAAGAGACTGATGAGCGTTTTGTGTGAAAGTGCGGCTACCAAAGGTCGCCAATTGAAATTCAAAAATTTTTATGGTGTCACCAATATTCATTTTCAAATTTAAAAATCCAATGATCTTGGCCCTTAACCTAAGATCGATAAATTGGGTGTTGGGGGGCGGGGGGGGTATGTTTATTTTTAGTTTTGAGTTTATTGGTTTCGAGCCACAGCCTAATGCCAATGAGCTTAGCTACTAATACTCATTTTTTAAGCTTGAAATTCTTTTTGCTGGACATCGTTTCCACTCAAAGAATTAGCAAAACTAAGTGTAGAGTGTAGAGTAGAATTAAATATTGTGGTCAACTTACTAAAAATAAACAAAATGGACCATACAAGTGGTAATACATGTACAAAACTAGAGGTGGTAAATGGACAGGTTGGGTTTGGATCGGGTCTTTAGGGGCTGGATAAAAAATGAATTGGGTTCAAAATGAATTTTTAATAGTGGGTTATAAATGGGTCGGGTTGTAAACGGTTTGAAGCGGATTGTAAGCGATTTGTAAATGGGTCGAAGCGAATCTGACAAAAAATACTCATATAAATCAAAACTTAAAAAATAAAATAAGTTTTAGATAAAATCAATCTTCAATATCATATTTTACATAAACTTACATCTAATAATAATAAATTATGTCTCAAACAAAAAATCAAATAAAAATAAGAAAAAACTATGCAACTAAAGAGGGGGCGATTCAGAGTGAGAATATCAGCAAAAGCACTTCAGTCTTGTGTTTACCATTGCAAAATCCTCTGCTAATCATCTAATTCCATTTAGAAAAGACACTGAGTTATATAGAATTTTACCAATTTAAAATTATATGAATTATACAAAGTACATATCTGCAATTTGAAAGGAGGTACTACCCATTTGTGAAACCAACTTTTCTCTCTCTCTCTCTCTCTCTCTATATATATATATATATATATATATAAATGTTTTTCAACTCTTGCACCTAATAGAAATGCAATTATTATGCATATATTCGGTAATTAATCAAGTTTTTTATCAAGCAGTCTACTGTGATGTTGATGGTTTCTTACAAAAAAAAAAAAAAAAGAATTATTGCATGCGTGGGATATTATTTTTTTCGTTAATAATTGTTCAATAGCAACATTATTATTGTTGTAATTATTATTATTATTATTATTACTATTATTATTATTATTCAATGCATACTTGTTCAGTGAGTTATCAAATTTTTTATTGGGTAGTCTAATGGTAAGTTGATCGTTTATCAAAATAAAATTACAGCATGTGATTCTCTTTTTAATTATATATATATATACACACACACACACACACACACATACATATATATATGCAAATGCATACATATATATATATATATAAAATATAAATGAATCGATCAGCTTTGTGACAATGGATCCCCTCATTTCGCTTGTATGTATATTGAGCTACAATTTGTGAAATATAATCATTTTTAGCTTATCAAAAAATTTAAAAAAATGAAAAAAAAAAAGAATATTAATCAAACATTGAGGAAAATTGCGACTAAAATGGACCGACTCGGGACTTTTTCGTGGTATGAGAAATCCGGACGTATTCTACTTTGAATAAAATTGATGATATCTATAGTAGCTGATAGGATTTTTTTAAGTTTTGGGTCAAACCCATGATGGACCCATTAAAGAACCATTAGTGAATCATGAAAAAATCGTTTAAAACCCATGAAAAAATCATTTAAAAATCATAATTAGTTTAACTCATTTGGACCCAACCCATTTGACCCATTTAAAAATATTTTGGATCCATTATTTACAACCCATATTGCCACTACTATACAAGACTATAGGATCACACCATATGACATCCGCATGGTCAACATAACACTATAAAAAGCCTAAATCCCAAAATTGAAAAAGCTACTCATACGAAAAACACTATATTCATCTTGTTGGCTGCTCAATTCTCTCAAAAACATTCAGAATCTATAGTATTTGGGAACAAATTTAGCTCCTCCTAGTCCTAGCAAACGCCATTCCATCATAAAACTTAGGAACTTATATGCTTTGAAATATTAGTTTTTCCAAAACCCTCTTTCTATATCTTTTCTACATGATTCTCGTACATGATTTTTCCAACTTTTAATTGCATAGGGTTGGGCCGATGATGGATGAAACCCAAATAACATAAATTATGGGTTGCATCATAAACCTTACCCGGGGATATGCTAGTCTTAGGGGAAATTACACTTTTGATTCCATAGAACAAGGACATTTGACACATTCAGTATCACTCTTTAAAGAAACACAGATTTTAGTCCACAAAGATTCAAGATTACGATGATCATAATAATCACTGAATTGGAATAGTTAAAATATTAAAGATCAAAATGCTATTCATCATCTTCTATACAAACCATTTGATGTCGTTTTAATGAAAATGAATAGTCCAAATCAAGTTTGACAATGATTGATGGCCAACATTAAATAATAGGATATTGACGGCTCAAATCTTCTACATTTATATATTATATGAAATATATAATATATAAATTTAAATTCAACTAAATGATAATCAAAGTTTAGATTTATTTTGATCATATCTAGCAATTCATATTTTTATTTTTGTATATTCACAATAATAAATTATACATATTTTACTTTTTTTTCTTTTTCTCCACCTACCCTACCAAACCCTATCCCAACCCCTAAGGATGTGTTTACTCGGGCAGTTAACGCAAATTGAGTCCATTTTGATTGCTGTTAAACTTTGTTTACTTCAAAAGAGAAGCAGCCCACTGATAACGTAGGGGCCCGAGTTTGTGACATTTAATGTGGGTCTATCTAACCAACGAATTTTGGATAGTCTATTTATCTGGTATGTTACCCAATTGCTCTTATTTACATTATTTGCTATTGTCATCCCTAAAATTGAATGTTTCGAAATTTCTGCCGTGTAACTCACCAGATCTCTAACAAACCTTCCTCTCTCTTCTCACGCATAACGAGTAAAGTATCCGACAAAGTCTTTCTTCCAAATCCATACAGGCAAGTAATCGGATGAGAAAACAGATCGTAATCATTGTGGGCGGGTAATAACAGAACAATTAGGGGGGATTTATATCTTTTTTTTTCTGAATAATTTGAACTTTAGTTTGGGTGATGCTTGTTTTCTAATTACTCTTGCCTTTGATTTTTTAACTCTATTTTTTTCCTTTTATTTTCGTCAGTATTTTTGGTGAGAACAATACAATCGTACGGTTGTAAGCAAATTGGGCAATTTTTTCAACGGCTTGAAATTCCTATGTGTTCTCCGAGAACACCCAATTGGTACAGACACTATAGAGACTAATGGAAGAATCACATTTTGCGTGTTCTGTTATTCCAATTCGCAAGGTAAGGTAGTGAAACGAACTTGAGGGCCTATAAGTCATTCAACAAATAAAGAATTGTTAACCAGGCACAAAGTAGTAGAACACAGCCGACAACCATCAGGTAACTTATTATGTCAAAATAAAAGTAAGCATGAAAAATGGGAGCCATATCCACCATCCAAACCCACCAATTGACCAAATCTAACCTAACCATTACTAAGCATACCGACCAATGTAAACGCGTTCTAACTAACAAAACAAGGATAACCAAGAAACTAGAAACACACAATTTTACGAGTGGTTCCACCAACTTCGTCTATGCCTTCTCATTTTTTTTCTTTCATAAATTTGTTTCTCACATCAACCTCAAGCCAACAATAGATGGATTAATTTTGAGCATATGTGTGTTGTTTTCTTCAATATTTTTCTTTTATGAAAGTTTAGTTTCGGGGTGGGGGCGTGGTGAAGTTGGGGTGGGTGGATGGGCAGATTGAAAGAGGAAAAAGCTTATAGTTGGTCAAGGTAAATAAAAACTATTAATTTTATTTTATTACATTATATTTGATATAAAGTAAAATATCTAAAGTGTTGATATGCATTATGTTTCATGTGGGCATTTGATATGTTTTGTTGATTTTTATTAAAATGATATTCAGTGATCCGTACAAGAAGGAACTAATGGCATTACCTCAAAGATTTCATAAATTTTTTTATCTCATAACAAAATTATTTTTTTTTAAAATACATATCATTCGATTACATCAATCAATTACATCAATAACTTGGAGAATACTAATTAAACTTACATCATATCCAAACCATATAATTTACAAACCAAACTATTCTATAACAAATAAATCAACAAACTACAATTAAAGTAGAACAATAATCTACTATTAAAGTAGGAATAAATACCCACACATGCATCGATGAGAAATTGAACCCAGGATCTTAACAATGCGTTTGGCAGAGGAAAGAAAATAGAGAGGAAAAGAAAATGAGAGGAAAGAAAAAGTAATGAAAGAAAATAGCTAGATTTTAATTTTCCACATAATTGTTTGGATTAGAGGAAAATGAATGGAAAGAAAATGAAAAAAAAGTTGTAATTTCTTTCATTTCTTGCCCAGTTTTGGGAGGAAAAAAAATTTGGTGAGTTCCATGTAATTTTTTTCTTTTCTCCCACTTTTCCCCTCGCAACCAAACAAAGGAAAATAATTTATTTCCTCTCATTTTTCTTCCTTCCCCTCCCCTTCCTCCCATTTTCCTCCATACCAAACAAACCCTAAGACTCCTGAGGCCTCAATTTCATCACTTGAGCCCTCATTGACCATAACAAAGTTACTTACATATCCCATTCTTTTTCGAATTTGGTACCATGTATTTATAGGAAGTAACAGAGACCATGCGTTAACGATAAATTTAAAGCTAGACTTGATACATCTAAAATGACCATAATAACTAGAAACATTCTAGTAGCTAGAAAAAAACATTCAATGGGGCCTCTCTCTACTAAAAAGTATGGTATTAAATGTATTAATACATAATTCAAATACAATGACAAATATATTAAATGAAATTTAAAAAGAATAATTATAAATGAAAAATCTATCAAAAAAGGACTGGCAATATTTTTCACAATTGTCCACATTGATTTTTCATAAATTGAAACCGCCTTATGATTGTCTCATTTGAAATATATTAATTATATTGATAAGTTAAATGCAACATAAATTAACTAATAACATATACTTAAAATAAAATACATCATCTTCATATTCAATGATCCAAAGTGGAAATTTATTTTTATGCTTCAAACCTAAAGGATAAACATAATATTACACTAACAAGTATCTAATACATTTCTTAAGAATTTCACAAAACATTATGCAAAAATCCCATTTTTTGTGAGAGTTTGTATTATTTTTCTTTTCCTTTTCTTCTTTTCTTTACCCTAAATTGTATGTAGAGTTTGTTTGTATGAAATAAATATATGGTGAAAATAAGAAGGAATGAAGTGGGCCTCTTTTATTCATTTGCATTGATGGACTGACCTAATCATATATCCATTCATACTGAATTAAAAATATTGAAGTGGACTTTTTTTGTGTTGGCCCTTTTTTATGTTGGATACTGAAGAACTTGATATTTGAACCCCACTATATAAGAAATTTCAATTCTTTTTGAGTGGGATCGAAAAAGAAGAAAATTTTAAAATTTAGAATTTAGAATTTCGTCACTCATTTTCAATTAATGATTAAAAGGAATTTTCAATTTTTAGTGGGGTCCTATTGCTCATGTGGCTTCGCCTATGCATTCTAATGATTTCCATAACTTTAATACCATTTACATCTAAAACAGCTAGTAATTATCAACCAATAACTATTAACGTTCCTTGCAACAATAAGAAACGTACCAGCCAAATATAAATGGTTTTATGATCAATACTAATAGTAAATAGCACATTAAAGTCTTGTAACAACTCACTTAAGTTTAAATTCTAAATTTAGATGAAGTCAACACTACTAGAAAAATCACTTTTAGCCACGGACTTGGCAAAAATCCGTGGCTAAAAGTAGCGTTGCTAAATTTAGCCACAGTCTGGCCTTAGCCACAGATTAGCCACGGCACCCGCACCCCAACCCAGACCCCCACCCACGCACGGACCTGAACCCGAGTCCCCCAAGCATTTATTTTTTTGGCACTCAAGGAGAGTCGAACACGAGACGTCAATGTTGTAATTAGAGCATGTAACCGTTACACCAAACGAATTCTTTGGTTATTGAATGGTTTGTTTTATACTTAAAATATATTTTTGCAGTATTTTAAATTTAAATTATCTAATAAATTTCATTAGTTTTATCAATTTTTGTAATTTAATTTTAGTATTTTTTATAAATTATTAACCAATTATTTTTGTAAAATTAAAGATATTTACCTTTGACTTTATCCTTCAATATTCATCTTTTCTTTTTATGACAAATATTTAATAAATTAATATATCAAAAACAAAAATTATAACAAAAATCTATTTATATAATTTATATTTAGACTATAGCAACTTTAATTCATGATCATTTGCCAATATCTTTGTATATGTGTGGTATTATATATATATATATGTCTAGTATACATATCATATATATATATATATATCAATATATGTATCTATTTTATATATGTCCAAGTATATAAATGTATCAATATATGTCCAAGTATATATAGATAATTTATATTTAGATAATTAAAATATCATAAACAAAAATTATAACAAAAATTTATCCGTGGTGCAAAAAACAAAAAAAAAAAAAAAAATTAGCCACGGCCATTCCGTGGCTAATAGCGACGAATTGGCTGTGGCTAATTTTTTTTTTGTTTTTTTTTGCACCACAGATAAATTTATATATATATATATATATATATATAAATTGATACATATATAAATTTATATTGATACATATATATATATATATATACTTGGAATTGATACATATATATATATATATCTATTGGAATTGATGCATATATATATATATTGGAATTGATGCATATATATATATATATCCAAGTATATATGTATCAATATATATATATATATATTTATATATATTTTCGTGACTAATCCGTGGCTATATATATCATAATATATATATATATATATCATTTATATATATATGTCCAAGTATATATATCAATATATGTGTATATATACATATATGTATCAATATATATATCATATATCTGATATGTATCAATATATGTGTGTATATATATATGTCCAAGTATATATATCATATATACATGTATCAATATATGTATATGTCAATGTGTATCTCACATATATTAATATATTATATGTACATTATAATCCTCTATATATAGGTTGTATGATATAACTATATATCTATATATAACATATCTAATATATGTTATAAATGTAGTGTATGTATATATCGATCTAATATATATATATATATATATATATCTATATATCTAATCATATGTATTATATATCAATCATCTATATTACATAAACATATATTAGTATATTATATATCTAATATATGTTATATATGTACATATATATCTAATATATATGCATCTAATTATATATAAATAAACATATATATATATATAAGTATAATCTTATATGTATGTAATATATCGAATCATTTATTATATATATCAATATATATAATATACATATATAACTTACGTACAACAAAAATTAATTATTACATAAAAAGTTAAAGTGGTGTAGTGGTTTAATGCTCTAACTTCAATTAAGAGGTTAAGAGTTCAAATTATATTTGGTGTCAAAAAAAAAATTTATTTGGCCATGGATTTTTAGCCACGGTCTGACCGTGGCTAATATGTGGCTGTTAGCCTCAGCCAAACCGTGGCTGTTAGCCACGACTTGACCGTGGCTAATTTAGCCACGGCCTTCCATGATTTGGCCGTGGCTAATCCGTGGCTAAAAATTGGCGCCAAATTTCAAACTAATTTTAGCCACCAAAAATAGCCACGGATTGGCCGTGGCTAAATTAGCCAACGTCTGAGTTTTTTTTTTTTTTAAATCCGTGGCTACTCCGTAGCTAAAATCCGTGGCTATATGCAGTTTTTCTAGTAGTGCAAGTTCCAAACAAAATTCTAGCAAAAAAGATAAGATCGAGATCGATCACCCTAACTCTTGCAACCTGTGGCTGGGACCGGCGGGGGATGGCACGCGCCTGTGGTCCTTCCAACATGCAATACTTAATTCATTAAGTAGAATTAACCACACATTAAATAAAGAATTCAAGTCTAAACACCCCATGTGTGATAGAAACATTCATCTTTTATGGGCTAGTGATAAATCTAGAGCAAATCTTCTTTAAATGTCATTGTTACCTTTAATGGTTAACGAATTAAATCATATTAAAATTTAATTCCATATATGACTAGCACAACTAATACAAATGGTAAAATTCCCATCTAAACTCTATCTACATTATTACTTGTTGACTCCTCTATTTAACACATTTTTTTAGGGCGCGTTTACTTGGTGAGGATTAATTAACTCTCCTTAAACATTGGGTTGGGTTTAAGGTGGTTAAGCTAGTGGTTTAATTCTTCCATTTCTTTTGTTTACTTTGTTTTTATATTTATCCTCTTTACACCTTAGTCAGAATATTTATTTACATTGCAATTAATGTTTAGATGTGTTTGCTAAGTATTTTACCATTTTGTCCCTCTTAAAAATAAAGCCTTCTTCACCCTCTCTCTCTCCTCTAATCAATCATTGTACTTCAACAACAATGGGATTGAAGAGACTTGAGGAGTTCACCATTCCTTGCCTTATTTGCTGTGAGGTGATTTAGTTGTTGTATTTCATGAAATCAATTTAAAATTTTCTGTCCAGTCTCCTTCACATTCGTTTCTATGGTCACCGCGTCATCTCTACCGTCTCCCTCCTACTAACCACAATTGCCGTTGTGTAGTTCATTGTCGTCAACCTCCCTCCGCCGACTAGGTGGTGCAGCTCCTAAAGAAAAGACAACGGTCGACCGCATCAAGATCGTCAATGTGAACCCCGAAATCTTGCGAGCTTTTGCCAACACTAGCTTCCTAGTCGTCGTCCCCAATCGCGAGATCTCCGCCCTAGATCCACCGTACTCAGAAGCAATGTTTCCAAAGTAGCGGTAGCATAGTTTGTAATAACAACCAATCAATGGGCACATCGGTAATTTGACAAAGATTGTCAAAGTGATGGTGAATTCAATTTGGAGAGTTTCATTTGATAGGAGTAGCCCAACGTTAACCCGGGTCAAAAGGTTTAATCCGAGTCTCGTACAATGCAAGGTAAATGCCAGAAGTCAACAGAAGTCAATGGTTAAATGCCCTTAAACGTGCGTTAAATGCAAAAGTAAACACGCCTTTAGTGTTTGTGTTCCTTTTTAAAATTAACAAGAAAATTAATATGGATTGGATATTAATTTGATATTGAAAAAAATTAAAAAAAAAAGATTATCTTACAATCTAATCACTCTTAACATCAAAAGATTAAATTGAACAATGATTTTTTTTTTGTAAAGAAAATTAATTTTTATTTTTATATGAATATATAAATCATTTCCTACAAAATCAAAATATTAAAAGATATCACAGAAAATGTGAAAAGAGGAGTTAGGATTAACTAAAATAATTAGTCACTATAGAATACATTCAGCTATGATATTATATTGTGATAATGTGCTTTATCACTAATATTAATGATTACCAAAATTATGAATCTTGTAAATTGTCCAGGCAGTTGAAAGATCTATAAAAACATTCAAAACTTATAGTCAAAATATTATATAATAAACAAAAGAATAAACGAATCTAATAAATCTAGCCAATTATTGTAATATAAAAATAATTAGATGAGTGTCCTACTCAACAATTAAAGTGCTTACTAATAAAAATAGCAAAATATAAAAAATTTAAAAGGGTTGATATCAAAATAGATGAAAGTAAATCCGTTAATGATGCAAGACAACGAATATTTCAAGAAGATGAAGAAGAAATTCGTTAATGAATTAGGTGAGACAAGAAATAATTAAGGCATTAAGAGAAATAGAGAAATTTTTTATGTTATGAAATATTAGATGACATTAATACAATAAAAAATAAAAAGGTATGCAATATTAATGATTGATCAAGAATGACAAAATAATGATTAACTAAAATTTGCTCTAATATTACAAATTTTGTTCTGAACTTATCACTAGCCATCTTTATACATTAACTCATTACATAATATATATGAGTTTTAGTTTATAGATTTCAACCATAAATGACATCTCTCTATAAATAAAGCATTTATAAATATTAACATATGAAATGCCATTTCCAACAAACTCAATTATTATTTCAGCTTCTCCATCTAATAACACCTCTTTTAGTACTATTCTGATGATTCTAATATTGTCTTACAATCCCAATTATTCATATATCATTTTAGTATATTTATGAATTTTATTTTTATTTATAGTTTGTGTATTACATATAATCAATATAAGATATGAATTCTAAAAATTGAATTTGTGAAACAAAGAAAACAAATAATTGAGAAAACATTTATTACTTCATTATGATTTGTATTATGGATTACGAAAAATTCTAGCCTGAACCCTATTTTGTCAAAGCTATCCAATAACATCAAGCCATGTGAAAATTTAATTTCTTAAAAAAATTATGGCCAAATTAATTATATAACCAAATTCTAATCTAATTTTGTACAAAAAAAAAAAAAGAATAAAAAGATTATAGTGTCCAAATTAAGCCAAACTTTTCCAAATTTCCACATGGCTTGATGTTATTGGATGATTTGATCGAATTGAGCTTGGGCTAGAGTTTTTCCATGGAGTAACGAAAAAGGAAGGGAGGCAGAAAATTTTTTTATGAAACAACGCAATTTAATTATCATGGTTCGATCAAGATTCAATTTTTTTTCTTTTTCTTTCTGTTGGTTGGTTAGGGTTCGATAACGATTTATTGAGCCACTGCATACGCTCAATGAAATCCTCTAACAACTTACGATAATTTTTCCTATTAACAACTCTTGGTTCCCGAGAGAAACTTCACAAATAACCCGACTTAGTTTAAATTATTCACGCACAAACCCCTCTCTCGCTCTCTCTCTCTCTCTCTCTCTCCTAATTCAGGTTTTATCAGAAGCCAAATCCCTGAAAAAGCCCTAAAACCAATTCTCCACATGCAAAAGCCCTAAAATTTGCAAATTCATCGTGAAAGATGACGAAAGTATACGGCACCGGAGTGTATGACTTCCGGAGACACAGGGTGGCTGAGTATCCGGTGGCCGCGGACGGTCTGCCGCTGCCGGAAAGGCCGCCGGAGTCCAAACCGATATCCAATGCGCCAAGTTCCATTACCCTAAGCGATATTCAGAGGGACCGTCTGACGAAAATTGCTGCTGAAAATTGGGCTAAAATCGCGGATTCGGGCCCCAAGAAGCCCTTCAGCCCGGACCTCGTTAATGAAATTTACTCCTCTGAGCTAACTGCTGAAGGTGATTGAATTTTTATTTTGGCTGCATTCATGGAGCTTTTTTAGTGTTAATTGTTTATATAGTGATTAGTATTTAGCACCCTTTCTTTGCAAGAGTGATAAGTATAGGTTGGTTGTATTGCCTATGGTTTGTGTTTATACATTTTATCTTTTACATTCCACTGATAGGAAATACGTGTTTTTGGAAGTGAAAGATGTGAGTATTTTGTGTTTTACGCAAGTGAGTTTGCACCTTGGCTGGCTAATTTTCTGCCTTCTGTAATAATCAGTGTTGGAAGATGGGAAATGGGTGTTGTCTTGTTACTTTGAAGATTGATTAGTGAATAGTGAATTCTGAGAACTTCTGAAGAAAGAAAGAATTGGAGTGTTACTGTGATATTTCTATTTTCTCATGAGCTTTGATATGACTAACAATTAAGGTTCATTTCTGTCTTTCTTTTGGTTCTGTTAGTGTATCATGAATTATTAGTTTCATATCTAAATTACTGTCAAGAGTTGTCACTTAATTTTTATAAGTAAAGAATGAGTTCTGGCTTACATGTGCAACTGGTCGTATATAGTTAATCAGTTAAAATATATGCATCTGTATTGTTTATGTTTTCCTTATTGATAAGATTAGAATGTGGGCATCAAGTCAGGTTTATTTGTTGTTGAATCTTATTAATAACTTACCTTTCTTGCCGACTATAGAGGGGAGAAAGCTAGTGCCCTTGCAGAGGGTGATGATACTGGAAGTGAGTCAATACTTGGAGAATTACCTTTGGCCAAACTTTAATCCAGAAACTGCTTCTTTTGAGCACGTGATGTCAATGATACTCATGGTCAATGAGAAGGTACGGAGATATGTTAAATATGGTTAATTTATCATTTTGGTTACTAATTGCTTCCCTGCTTGCCATTTGATTGGCAGAAACATGTGTCGAAAGGCACTCCTGCCTTGTTTTTGCTTGATGAAGATGGATAATGAATAAAAAAATTGAATGAGTTTGAGATTGCAAATGTAGTTCCACTTTTTGTTTATTTTTCTCTTCATAAAATAATTAATAATGGCATGAATTGAATCTTGCAGTTTCGAGAGAATGTGGCTGCTTGGGTATGCTTTTACGATAGGAAGGATATGTTTAAGGCATTTCTTGAGAGGGTACTTCGCCTGAAAGAGGTATTTTTTTCACTTCCTTATTTCTTCATTGAGTTATGCCTATTGCGTATTGGCAATGTATCTGATGTGAACTACAGTTTATTCACTCTATATTCTGCGATATATTTGATTTGTGTAATAATTCCAAGTTAATAATTATCAAGAAGAATTGTACCAATCAATCTCAATTTTATTTGTGTGATCTGTGCTTATGTGCAATTTGGTATAAACTAGTCAATTATACCTTGATCTAAAGCGTAATGAATGGTAGTAATATTAAAAATCTGGCAGATATATTTTTTGTGAGGTTATTGCTTCTGCCACAGTTGCTTCCCTTGAGGAACTTGTGATATTGGATAGCCAAGTAGCTAGACTGTGTTTCTCCAGTTATAGACACTTCTGTTTCAATAATAAGCTTTTGAATCAAATTATCTATACATGAGAAAATTGAGAAGGGTGTATATTGTCTTGTACCTGAATGACCTCTCTTATCATTTGATATCTGTTGTGCTGAATATTTTGTTCCCTATTAGTCGCCTTAATGATTGAAGAATCCAGTGGTCATAAAAAATGAAAAGTGCCCCTCGTTGTTTGATGCTTTACTCCCTGCTTAAACTTCAGTTTTTTATAATTTCAAATACTCTTTTGTAGCGTCTTTTGTCACTGAATTGGTGAAATTACTTGGTTTTAGGATTGCTGAAACTGCATTGCATCAGCAACTTCTACCGTTTTTGTTTCTTCTGAATTTTGAAGTACTTGGTGCTGGAAGCAGTGTGCTCTTTCCTGAAGGAATCTGTTGGGATGATCTGTTATTTTTCTGCCTGGATGAACACCTTGCTATTTTCTTTTCATTTAAAATTTTCATGTGGTTTGACAGCCATCAATAGCAGAGCCCTGACTATATTATTTTTTGGTGTATCAATCCTGAGGCACATTATTCTGCAATATACATGCATAACCTCCATATGAGTCTGTAATGACTGGTTATGTGGTTGAAGAGAGCAATCTGTTGTGAAACCTTTGCTGACATATACTTGCAGGGAAGAAGTCTAACTATTGCGGAGAAGACGAATTATCTACTTTTCATGATCAATGCTTTCCAGGTACTACACTGTCTGATCTTTGCCTATGTTAAAACTCATATGTTTCAGATATTGTTTTTCTGTTTCTGTTTATCTTCCTAGGTTTTTAAACGACTTTATCAAGTTATGTTTTTAATGAAATTTCTTCAATCATATCTCCTCAGCATACCTCTTATCAGATAGCTATTATTAAATCATGAGATTTGTTTTTTTATATTTTTATTTCTCTCTCTCTCTCTCTCTCTCTTGATGATTGTGTTTCCCTTCTTTAAGATTAGCTTGAATCATAATTTTTATCCTTATATTGCATTGATAGAGCTTGGAAGACGAGATAGTAAGTGAAAGGGTTATGAGATTGGCAAGTCTGGAGTGTTGGCATAGCCTATCGTATGGCCGTTTTCAGGTATGCTTTATAGCACCACCATTTTAATTGAGAAAAAAGGTTTCTTCATTTTTTCTTTCCCTGTTTAAAATATTGATCACTTGTATACTACTTATGTGATATCAGAATCTTTTTTTGTTGTCTAATACTATTTGCAATGGTTATTGATGTTCCCCTGGGTGGGTTGGGTTCCAGATGGAACTTTGTCTCAATGAAAATCTGATCAAAAAATGGAGAAGAATTGCCAAGCGAGCCAAGGACGCAACTAAACGAGGGGAAACTTTCGACCCCACAACTATGGTGGAAGCAAACTTCTTGCGAAATCTCATTGAGGAATTCCTGAAGGTATGTCTTGGCACTCTGATCTCCTTTTAGCTTCTTTTGACTGCTATACTCCAAACATGCAAAATCATTATGTCCTCTGTATTAACAGGTGCTTGATTTTGAGGTATTTTCTCGTAAACCACAAAAAGATGAGGATGATGGTCCAGTTGATGTCCAGGGTTCTGAAGATGTGGATGATGCATGTGTTCTATATTGTGAAAGATTTATGGAGTTCCTTATTGATCTCTTGAGCCAATTGCCAACAAGAAGGTATATTCATTAGAGGTTATATTTTGATTCCCTTCAAAGCCCAATATGAATTAGTTTGGTCTTCTTAAATTAAATTCTACTATCCTGGCCTCCTTTAGTATGACTTGAATGAACTATTGTGATGTTCATCTTGTAGTTTTAGCCTTGGGCCCATATAATACATGTAGTGTAGTTTAATTGAGAAATAACCTAGTGATGCGGTCCATTGTAATATGTTGACCATAGAGCTGTACTCCATTGGTGTTTTCCTGTATTAGGAACTTCTGCTGGTATGTGATTGCTGATAATAATTCAGTTTTTGAGTTTTGTTTGAGCACACACTTGCACTTATATCTTTTCCTTGAGGGGTTTCCAGAATTTTACTGATATTCTGAGTCATATTTGTTATTTCATTCAGTGATGCTGATTATACTAACTGCCTTACTAATTTTTCTACTGCAGATTAGTTCGTCCTCTTGTTGCTGATGTTGCTGTTGTCTCCAAATGCCATTTGAGCGCTCTGTATAGGCATGAAAAGGGGAAACTTTTTGCACAGTTGGTTGATTTGCTTCAGTACTATGAAGGTTTTGAGATTGATGATCATCAAGGTAGACAAATGACTGATGATGAGGTGCTTCAAGCACACTACAAGCGCCTCCAGGCTTTTCAGCTTCTTGCATTTAAAAAGATTCCAAAGGTGGGTATACTGTGCAGAATTTGTTTACTTTCATTTATGAAAAATGCGTCTTAAAACCCTTTCTCTTTCTTCTTTGTAGTTGCGAGAACTTGCATTGGCCAACATTGGTGCAATTAACCGGCGTGCTGACCTGGCAAAGAAACTTTCAATACTTTCTCCTGAAGAGTTGAGAGATTTAGTATGTCGTAAGGTTAGTATTGTGTCTGAAATTTCTCTGCAGGGATAAATAAACAAAGAAACATGTATATATATATGTATGTATGTATGTATGTGTGTGTATATATATGTGTGTATGTATGTATATAAATAGCGTCATGAAAAACTTATGGTGAAGTGCTTAGTAAGACACTGACTGTGAGGACCTGCTTACAAGGGATCGCTTCTGATACCTGACTATGTGCATTATATTTCAAAAAGAATGGTAGCCAGTTGTGCATGCCAAGTATTAGGGTGGAGATTGCCAATTATAGTGCTCAATTATATTTAACTTTTACCTTGAATGTAAGGGGATGTCGACTAGATAACCTGTTATTTGTATGTCAATTTTCCACAGGATGTGGAAGCTTGAAATTTTTATTCATTATTCATCTTTACTTTCCGATGACTGATGTAATAATTGCTTTTGACATTTCTAAAGGTGAAGGCTTTTACCAACTTCTTCATTAATGTATTCTCCGTCCTTCGTTCCATAAGTTCAGCTTGATTTTGGATTCAACTTCGTTTGTAAAAGGAGCAAGCCGTTCATATTTAGGATTGTACTTGTGCCAATCTTTTATTAGAACATGTAAGCTTATACCATTCTTGGTGCTCGTATCTTGCACCGAAACCTTGTTTGCCAGTTTTGACTTCTTTCCAGTTTCTTAACAGAAATCCCACCGATTGTCCACTCTGTTCTTGAATTTGACTTCAAGTATAATGTATAGTTCCGAGATTACATTTAGAATTATATTGGTTGACATCAATTGGGCATGAATTTGGGCAAAGAATTGTTTTTGACATTGATTCTAAAGGAATAAATTGAAATTCATTTTGTGAATACTGATCCTGTGAATTTTAGTTGTGTATGTGTTTTCATTTCGACAATAAAGTTCTGAAAAATTCTCATTTTAGATGTCAAGTTGAATCAAAAAACCGGTTACTTGACTGATTCAGTCAGAAGGTTATTATTATGGTTTTTGTGAAAAATTAATTTGGCCATTGTGAAACTCATTTTGAGTTGCACAATCTTGAAACCTCTTTGAATTCTCAAAATTTTTGTTGATAAATATCTAAACTTTTAAGTTGCACAAACAATGTATGGCAAAGAGGAAAGTTAAGTGCACTAGGAATTTGATTGAATTGAATTATGTCAGCACTAAGACGACTAGGGGCGGTGTAGACTCTTTTGTTCTAAGATCCTCCCTAACTGTGTAATCTCATGATGATAATTCCCCGGAACCACCAACACTAACATAAACAATTGTAACATATGCAAGTGTCAAAAGTAGACATTGCCCTAGTTGTAATTGCTCTGTCTGATTTCGTCTTCTTCTTTATTTATTTTTAATAAATCTTGAAACTGCAGCTCAAACTGGTATCCAAAGATGATCCATGGTCAGAAAGAGTTGACTTCTTGATAGAAATCATGGTTGCATTCTTTGAGAAGCAACAGTCCCAGAAAGAGGCAATCAATGCTCTTCCACTATACCCCAATGAGCAAATAATGTGGGATGAAAGCCTTGTACCAAGCATCAACTACTCCGGGGAAGGGTGTCTGGCACTTCCGAAGCTTAATTTACAGTTTTTAACGCTTCATGATTACCTTCTTCGAAATTTCAACCTCTTTCGTCTTGAATCAACATATGAAATCCGTGAGGATATTCAAGAAGCCGTGCCGCATCTTCTTGCTTATATTAATAATGAAGGAGAAACTGCTTTTCGTGGTTGGTCAAGAATGGGTGTACCAATTAAAGAATTTAAGATTACGGAGGTTAAACAACCAAATATTGGGGAAGTAAAGCCATCTGCAGTGACAGCTGAAGTTACTTTTAGCATTTCCAGCTATAAAGCACAAATCAGATCTGAATGGAATGCCCTTAAGGAGCATGATGTCCTATTTTTGCTTTCTATTCGCCCTTCATTTGAGCCACTAAGTGCAGAAGAAGCAGAAAACGCAACTGTTCCGCAGAAGCTTGGTCTTCAATATGTACGTGGATGTGAGATTATTGAAATACGTGATGAGGAGGGAACTCTCATGAATGATTTTACAGGAAGAATAAAGCGTGATGAGTGGAAACCTCCTAAAGGAGAACTGAGAACTGTGACTATTGCATTGGATACAGCACAATATCATATGGATGTTACTGATATTGCAGAAAAAGGTGCGGAAGACGTGTATGGCACATTCAACATATTAATGAGGCGGAAACCTAAGGAGAACAACTTCAAAGCAATTTTGGAGTCCATAAGGGATCTAATGAATGAAACTTGCATAGTTCCTGATTGGTTACATGACATATTTTTGGGTTATGGAAACCCTTCCGCTGCACAATGGATCAATATGCCTGATCTCCTTGAAAAGGTTGATTTCAAAGATACTTTCCTTGATGCTGCTCATGTCAGAGAGAGCTTTCCGCATTTTCAGGTTTATTTATTTAAACATGGTTTTCTGGCATTTATTGCATTATAGTGACAATTTTTTCAGTTGCCCTGTGTTATACTCTTCTTTACCATACCCTGTTATGTTTGCTATTCTTTGTGCAGGTTCATTTTATCAATTCTGATAGCACAGATAACTCGCATCCATGTCCTCCATTCCGCATTAAGTTTCCCAAAACTGTCGAAGGCAAGGTCCATACTCTGCCTGGCTATGAGACATCTAAAAGATCTTCAACAGATGTCAGCAGTATGGAGGATGACAATTCTGATAAAGTGGAGCTTCTGGTTGAGTCTTATATTCCCCCTGATCCAGGGCCATATCCCGCAGATCAACCAAAGCAAAACTCTGTTAGATTTACTTCTACTCAGGTGCTTGAATCCTTCCATTTATATGATTTTGAATGTTGGTTTTGATCTTTTGAGACTTCTTGATTCCAGCAGAATTTTCTGATTTGTTCCATTGTCATTTAATAGTTTCAAGTTTAGTCAAATTATTAAATTGTCGGCAACTGCTTTAGAAGTTAATAGTTTTCTGATAAGCAGACAATGTCATGAAGAAGCTGGCAATGGATGCTTTTCATGTTTATTTAATAATTTTAATTGAGCAATTACTATTTGCATGTCTGAGTAATCTTTTTGGCAAGAACCTAGTATTGCCTTATAGGGTCTGCCGTTTCTTCCCTTTTTCCATGCTTGGTTTTTGATTTCAAATTATGCAATCAATTCATAAACTCCCATAAAGTGCGTAAACCAATGTTTGGCTGTGGCCATACTCTTGAACACCCCCGTCAGAGACTATAAAAAGGAATAACAAGTGAATTTTCCTCTATTCTGATTTTGTTTATTCTGGAAATTATTCTGCTGTTGATCTGGCTGCCTGTTTTCACTGGAGTTGTGCGAAGAATATTGAGAGAATGCGGGAGATCCTCTGCCTGAATTTTTGGATCTGTTGTAATGAATGATGATTTCCTTTTGATCTGTTATACTCTCACTATAAATTGTGATTCTTGTGCTTCAGTAGATATATGGACATGTTTACATGTTTCTAGATAAAGATACTAAGGATTTTGCTGGGACTGATTCATCCTGTTCTTCACGCAGCATTAGGATTAATGGTTGGCCGGCCTTGTCTTGTTGATTTATTCTCAAGTTGGAACCATGTTGGTTTTCAGTTTGCTCTAATAAAGTTTACATATTTTGAAGGTCACATTGAGATCTGTATTGTTGATTGATGTTTTAGGAGGAGATCTTATAAAATGTACAGTGTGATGATTGGTGGGGCCTGCTGCCAGAATATTAGTTCGTTGAAGTTCGTGCATAATTGTCATGCTTAAGCTATATGGTTCTTTTCAGCTGTTTAACATTGTTACTATAATTTGTTGTTTTGTTTATTGATAGTAAAAGTGGAATAGTTTCCTCCGACATTGGCATATTGCAGTCACCATCACCTCTCTTGCGAAAAAGCCTCATTTCAAACTTCCTTCTTTTTCTGAGAACTTGTGACACTTTCTGTATAAAATTGCATTTTGTTGAAATTGCAATTTATTCTTTTTGTGTTATTGTGCAGGTTGGAGCTATCATGTCAGGTGTTCAACCTGGCTTAACTATGGTGGTTGGTCCACCTGGTACAGGAAAGACAGATACGGCTGTACAAATCTTGAATGTTCTTTACCATAATTGCCCTTCTCAGAGAACTTTGATAATTACTCATTCAAATCAGGCTTTGAATGATCTTTTTGAAAAGATAATGGAGGTAAGAGAGTACTTCAGGGTGACTTCTTAGCCATTATAAAATCCACTTGCACAAACACATATTGAACGTAATTTTGATGATTTTGTGATGTTTAAATGCTATTTAACATCATATTGTGTTTATGGCTTCAGAGGGATGTGCCTGCTCGATATTTACTTCGACTTGGTCAAGGTGAGCAAGAATTAGCAACTGACCTTGATTTCAGCCGCCAAGGTCGTGTAAATGCCATGCTTGTTCGACGGTTGGAACTTCTTAGTGAAGTGGAGCGCCTTGCAAGAAGTCTACAGCTGCCTGAGGACGTAGCTTATACTTGTGAAACTGCTGGATATTTTTGGTTGCTTCATGTGTACTCGCGCTGGGAACAATTTTTAGCTGCTTGTGCTGAGAATCAGGATAAACCAACGTTTGTTCAGGACCGTTTCCCTTTCAAGGAGTTCTTTTCTAATGCTCCCAAGCCAATTTTCACAGGCCAGTCCTTTGAAAAAGACATGCATGCAGCTAAGGGTTGTTTCCGACATTTGAAAACTATGTTTCAGGAGCTTGAAGAGTGTAGGGCATTTGAGTTGCTCAAGTCAACAGTTGATAGGTCCAACTACCTTATGACCAAGCAAGCGAAAATAGTAGCTATGACTTGCACCCATGCAGCTCTTAAACGGAAAGATTTTCTGAATTTGGGCTTTAAATATGACAACTTGTTAATGGAAGAAAGTGCTCAAATTTTGGAGATTGAGACTTTCATCCCAATGTTGCTCCAAAGGCAGGAAGATGGTTATGCTCGGCTTAAACGTTGTATATTGATTGGTGACCATCACCAACTGCCTCCTGTTGTTAAAAATATGGCTTTTCAGAAGTACAGTCATATGGATCAGAGTCTGTTCACAAGATTTGTGCGTCTAGGAATTCCTTATATTGAGCTCAACGCCCAGGGAAGAGCTAGGCCTAGTTTAGCAAAACTTTACAATTGGAGATATAAAGAACTTGGTGATCTTCCGTATGTGAAGGAGAATGATGTCTTCCATAGAGCAAACGCTGGATTCTCTTATGACTATCAGTTGGTGGATGTTCCTGACTACCATGGGAGAGGTGAGAGTGCTCCTTCTCCCTGGTTCTATCAAAATGAAGGAGAGGCCGAGTACATTGTTAGTGTGTATATGTACATGCGTTTGCTGGGATATCCTGCCAACAAAATATCCATATTGACAACATACAATGGTCAGAAACTTTTGATTCGTGATGTTATTAACCGAAGATGCGTCCCTTATGACTTCATTGGTCCACCACATAAGGTAACTTGTTTTCTTATTTGTATACCTTAGAATTGCAATTGCTGAGATGACTATATTCTACAAGTTGCATTGATGCTTGTTTGCTGGTCAGCTGTCTGCTAACTAGGTTCTTGGGTGCATGGGTGGTATGTCAATTTGATAACGTTGTAGATGTTAGGTCACAATCCAGCTGAAGTTGTGATCTTATGTGCATCTACCCCTGTTGGCAGTTTATTCCGTCATCTTTCGTGTTGCCTTTTGCCCTCGTTTCTTTTGTTTCTTATTTTATTTCTGCTATGATGTGGAAGTTTTCTGGTTATTGATAACCGTGATATTCTGAATGAGGTGCAGGTAATTGATTGTACTTATAAATTTGTTAGTCCTTATCACTTCATTACCTAATGGATAGGGCAAGATCCTCTTTAATGCTGGATATGTCCCAGTTCTGAAGTCTTGGCCATGTAGATCATCAAATTTTAGGAGTTTCTGGGCACTTAATGCAGTTTTAGGTTTGAAGTCTTGAACATGTAAATTGTCAAATTTTAGGAGTTTGTAAGCAGCCTTGCCTCTGGAACTGATTAGATACAAGAAGATTTGTACTATTCATTTCGCTTGTCTTGAAAAAGCAGTCTTCTTAGGAGATATGTATGGTGTGAGATGCTCGTTCTTTCAAGTCCAAGAGAGCCTATCCAAAGTTGCGGGGAAGTATTTAGCTGTTTGTGGCACAGTGATTGATGTGCATGCTCCTTGCGTTTTTATACGTCTGATAATCTTATGCGTCAATTTTCTGCATGTTCACTGCTGATGTTCTATTTTGGATTGTAGGTAGCCACTGTTGACAAGTTTCAAGGACAACAAAATGATTTTATCTTATTATCTCTTGTACGTACCCGCTTTGTGGGTCATCTTCGCGATGTAAGAAGATTGGTGGTCGCAATGTCTCGTGCTCGATTGGGGCTATATGTTTTCTGTCGGCGTTCTCTGTTTGAACAATGCTATGAACTACAACCTACATTTCAGCTTCTGCTTCAACGGTCAGATCGTCTTGCTCTAAATCTAAACGAGGTTACGGCATACACAGGTCGTCATGTTGATGACACTGGACCAGTCCAACTCGTTAGTGGAATTGAAGAGATGGCTAACATTGTAAATTACAAGATACACCAAGTCTACCAGGTATTCCCCTGACACTATCTTGTCTGCTTGTTTGGTGTTGGTTTGATGCTTATATCATCAACGACATTTCAAGATTAAGAAAACTGATCGCTATTTCTCTTTGTGATTTCTCCAGGCACGGGTAATGAGCCATCAGTTACATCAATATTCAGATTATGTGGGACAAGTTTCTATGGATGTCAATACATCTGAAGTAAATGGCACAGGTAATGCAGATACCCCTGCAGGTGCGATGGATATTGATACACGTGCCTCAGCAAATGGTGATGACGAGGATATGTTACCTGACGGTAAGGCAAATGATGTAGCACACGTAGATGCTTCTGCACAAGAGGAAGGGGATGTGTAGCCGCAATGCCCCGATCTAGAAGAAAATTGTGTTGTACTGTAACAAGATTGTACATGAATGGGATCCGGAACCATGGAAATGTTGTCAGCGATACGAATGCACAATCGAGTTTTGAGTATGGTTTCCGGTGTTCCGGCCTGCTTTGTATTACTAATTATGCTATAATTGAATTACTGAGCTTGTAAGATACTTGTATCAATTTTCAAGGGGCGAAGAATTGATAATTATTTTTGACCAAAATTCAAAAGTAGGCTATCACAATGTTTGATTTTCAGTTCCAGATTACAAGGCAGCCAACCGCAGGTTGCACCGTAGGACATGAATTAGAATGTACCAAGAAAGCTAAAGTTGTAACACTATCATTTCAATGGGATTAATGTGGTGGAGCAAAATTTCCCAATGGACACAACTGGGTTTGTGACAGATTTGTAAAAGCTTTCAAAACTTTAGCCATAAATCCCATCACATTTTTAACTTCAAGTTTCCTAATGGACAAAGCTCTCTCATTTTCACTAGTTTTTAACCCGTCCGTTGAGCGGGATTCTATTCTTGTGCTGTAATTTTGTATTTTGATTTTTCTATTAACTCCATAATTATAAAATTTGACTGATTTATAAATTAAAATCTTAGCATCTGACAACACAAGCTAATGTTAAATTTTAATTAAGACGTAAAATTATTTTATTGATTTCGGCTTTGATGTGTTATTGATAACTGCATTGACTAATTTTGTGAATTTAGCTTTTTTACTTATGTATTAGGTTCGTTATTGTAAGAATTTCATATTTCTTTTGATTGAAAATTGTTATTCTTATAAATTATATTCACATTATTGATGCTTTCATGATGATATAGATTAGAAATAGATACTGATAAACTCATTGTTGATGGAGTCGTGCCCATCTATTATTTAAGAAATAAGGATTGACGTTTTGTTCACAGCTAATAAAAAAGAGTATATTGAATGAGCAATATATTATCCTTTTTTTGTCATCAAAGGAAAAAAAAAAAAAACTGTATTGATCTATGACACTATAGAACAAAAAAGGCGCTCTTAACATACAAGGGGAAAGATGCAAAATCCCATTAATTTGAAACACAGTAGATAAATTGTATTCAGCAAATTATTACACATTTTTTTTTTAAAGAAAAAGCAAATATATTACACATACTATGATGATAACAATCAAATAGAAACAGTCATACTTATCACAAACTGAAACTTCGGATTTTCATTTGTAAATTATCTTTGTTCATAAAGATAGCAAATTAAGAAAGAAATACAAATACACATAAAATTATAAAAATATACTTTCATCAAAAAGAAGAAAAAGGAAGACAAACGTTATTATATATACATATGTGTATGATGTTTCCACATTATTTTTAGTATGAATCAATCTTAGGAATTTTTTAACTCAATTTAAGGAATTAAATTAATTATATGCTAACTTAGTTGAAAAATAAATTACCAAAATTTAAGTCATGATTTTAGGGGCTAGAATTATGGAATTAATATTGGAATAATATAGCTTAAAAGTAGAGTGAAAAGCACTTTGTACCCCCAAATATACTCATTTTAGCACCTTCCACCCTCAAAAATTAAAATCAACACATTGCGCACTCACTTTAATACTCGTTTGCAAGTTTAATTTTACCCTCAAATAGCATTCAAGTTCAAAAAAGAAAAACAATATATGGTCATATAATTGAAGAGCAAATAAGCTTTTCTCTTAATTTTTAACTCAACTAATAATTGTTTATGAAATATCATATAATTTGTATATGGTATTTAAATCCAAATTGGTCATCTCTAATCAATTGGCTAGCCTCAGAATACATGATAAATTATTAAATTATTTTTGTGTATTTTTTTTTATTTTTATTTGATCTAATAGGATGTAAATTTTATTTCTTTCTAAAAGATTAACTTAAGTAAATGAATAACTGAATGAAATAAATTAATATAGAAAATTTATACCAGAATTTTGTCCTTTTGACTATAGAAATACTTAGTTTTTTTTTTTCATTTTTTTTAAAGAACACTATTGGAAAAAAAAATTTAATTTTCTAGAAAAAATTGTTTTTTTAAGTCAGATGTATAACGTCTATGTAATATAGATAAAACAAATAATGGAAGAATCAACATTAAATAAACTATATATACTTAGGTACTTACAAATTAAATTAGTTTTAATAATAATTGTTAATCATGTGTCGGTTGAGTTTTAAAAGTTAAAACCAAAATTTGTTTGTGATAAATTAAGGTAATTGATGTAGGATAAACCATATTTAAAATTGATTGAAAGGAAGCACAAATCATATTTGTTGTAATACATATTTATACGCCTTTTTAGCTTCTTTAGATGCCTTTTTGGTTTCAAGTACTGAGTGATATGGGCCTTCCACAATTTAGATGCAGGGTCAATATCAAGTAATACGACATTTAACAATCTCACTTAAAGGATGAGGAGTTCAAATTTGTGTAATAGAATATTAACATGTATTTATGTTTTTGCCCTCAAAAAGTGGACTGCTATCTATACTATTATATAAATAGATAATACCATTTAATAACCACCTTCGGTTTGTTAATATTTTTGGTTTATCATTTTTCTTCTTGTTTATTTTTTAAGTTTACTTTCTCCTCTCTCCTATCGCATGTTTTTTTTTCCTTCTCTCCCTTCTTTCTCTCTACCCCTCTCATCCTTGGTTGAAGTAAAGTAGGTCAAAAAAAAAAAAAAGGAAAAAAGAAATATGTGATTTCCATTATTATTATTAAGAAAATAACTACTCACGTGCAATGCACGTTTACTTTTCCAATTTCATTAGAAAATCTATAAGTTGCATGTATTATTTAGTTTGTATTTTTTTTTTCTAATTTTGATTTTTCCTCCTCCTCCTCCTCCTCCTCCTCTTCTTCTTCTTCTTCTTCTTATTCTTATTCTTATTATTATTATTAAGAAAATAACTACTCACGTGCAATGCACGTGTAGTTTTCCGATTTCATTAGAAAACTTATAAATTACATGACACTATCTTGTTTGCTTGTTTGGTGTTGGTCTTGATGCCATATTATCAATAGGATATCAAAATTAAGAAAACTCATCACTACTGTTTTCTCTCTCTTTGATTTCACCCGATACGGGTATTGAGCCACCAGTTAAATCAATATTCAAATTATTCAGGACAAGTTTTTATACACAACATGCAAAACAAATTTTCGCTATTGCCAAATGTGTGTCAACTTATACTGGGTACAAGCTAAAAAATAAAAAATTTCGACTGATCGAGAGGTTATATGACCAAGGCTTTCATATATATAATAGAGGGGGGGAGGGGTGGGTGAGGGAGTCGAAATTGATTGTATCATAACTTACCTCAATAGCTAAAAAGAGAACATTGATTCCAGCATAATGTTTCTATTTACAGAGAATTGTAAGTATTGTTGTGCATGTGAACACGCTAAAAGAAATGAAATTATTGCCAAACTAGAACAAAAGTCAATTTTCATTAATTAATTAACACAGGAATGATTTGTTTATTTTGAGACGAAGAATAGTTCGTTAAGTTTTATTTAGTATCATTTTTGAAATTCAAAGAATAATAAAGAGACTGGTTAGCCATTTATCACCAAGCTTGCTAACCATGAGGATCACTTCTCTCCAGTGAGTAATATTTTAATATATTGGCTAGTGTTACATGTTGCCGTTATAAATTTGTTCCACGTGAAGGAAATAGTGCGGGTTATAGTTTAGCTAAACTTTCTTCTTCTTCTTCAAGTGAAGGAGAACATAATATCCCTGATTATGTTTTGTTACTGTTGACTCTTAATTTTATAAAATGTTTCCTTTTGGAAAAAAAAAAGTTAAAGAAATTAGAATTGCATTTTTTTTTCAAAGGTTGATCAATTGAAAAGTAATCACAGTATTGCTAAGTTGGATGAAAAGTAATCACAATATTGCCTCCGGTTGAATGATGCTGTCCAAATAGGACTCCATCACAACCACTGTGGAGTAGTTGGACCAAGGCTTGCCCAAGTATGCTTTAAATGCATACTTTTGCTCCTCCATTCTAGGCGCGATAGTTAAGGTGCAATTCTGGATTACAAATCCAGAACTGTACCCTAACATTTGATCTTGCCTTTTGTGCGCCGTAAACATGCTAGTTCTTGGTAGGCGGGAGAACAAGTTGTAGGATTGGAATACGACTGCACCTTCTCCAAATAAGAAATCCATTGTCCCGTAAATGTTGCACTCTCTATAAAATTACGTCGATTGTTTTACGTAGAGAGTGTCTTGATAGCACAAGAATGTGCATGTGTAAAATGTGGACAAATTGGACTTGCTAACCGCTGCCACAGCTGAGAACCATCTCCTGCCGTGTTCTCAAATGTAAGGAACTTGGCGATAAAACCATCTCCTCCAATAGCTAATAAATTAAAGAAGCTATGTTAGTATTAATATAACATATATGAAGAAACGCAAAATATAAAAGTGAATGCACTCACAAACTGTGGCAGTGTACAGTGTTCTGAAGTCGGAAAAATGCCGGTTCCACAAAATCTTCGTTGTGAGCTCACCATTGCCGATGAGTGCGATGTTGGTTTTATTCTTCCAAACCTCCACACGCTCAGTATATAAACCGGCCTCCACATGTATGTAGTACCTTGTTTGGCTATAGATCGAGGTTTGCAACTATAGCATCCATGATAGTGCTATAGACTCCTGGTCTATTTTTCGACACGGTGGCATTGAATATTTGGGGAGAGGTATTGATGTCAGCGGAATTTTCTATGGACCGTTTTTTTTTGACTTCGGGATAAATAGAGACGGAAGCAACAACCATAATCAAAATTGCATAGCATGCAATGAAAATTTTTGCCATTTTCAAATGTGTGTCAACTTATACGAGGTTACAAGTTGATTTTTTTTTTCAATATATCATGAGGTTATATAACCAAGGCTTATATTAGGTTGGGGGGGGGGGGGGACGGGTGGTTGAGGGAGTCGAAATTATTGTTTCATTAATTGCCTCTATGGCTCAAATGAGAATATTGATTCAAACGTAATATTTCTGTTCCAGCATTATTGTAGAGAATTGTGAGTGCAAGTGTTGTCATCTCTAATGCATGGACACGGTCAAAAATGATCCCATGCAGTATCAAACATGTGTCGTGTGATACCCTGACCCTTTTAAGAGGCACTTATTATTATGATCATTTATTATTATTATTATTATTATTATTATTATTATTATTCTATTAGGGTTATAATTTTATGATTTTATTGCTATTGTTAATATTATTAATTTGGATATTTTTATACAACCCAAGTTAGTTAAATGTCATTTTCGTCTTAATAAATGCCATTAAATGCTAATATTGTATAAGTTTTGGATAAGATCGGAACAATTGGATAAGATCATGACATTGGACAAGCTTGAAATTTGGATAAGATTATTACATACATATGGATAAGATTCGTGATAAGCTTGACATTTGGATAAGATCATTACATACATATATATATATACACACACACACATACAATTCGTACTCCCCCCCCCCTCCCAATTATGGACACATAATGAAATCTAGGTTACACAACTCATGATATTTAGGCTAACAATTGTGTAAATTATAACCACAATTTAGTGTGAACACAGTTAATGTAAAGCTTAGTTGTAAGAATGCAATGAATCACAAGATAAAATGCAATAAAATAATTTTCTTTCTTGCCAAACAACTATAAATAGGGGGGAGCTTTGTCTTTCATTTTCATGATTCCACACACACAAACACACACAATCTCACGACACACACACACACACACCCCACCCATGTCACACACACAGATATATATATATATATATATATATATATACTTATTTACGAAAATAGTAAGATAGCATATATTAATACTCTTATATTATGAGATTCATACGAGTACGCTCAGTGCCCGATTCGTGAAGCCTTGGATATCATAGAAACTTGAGTAGATTATGTAAATGGTTTCTTCCCTCTATTTCTTTTATAAACATATGTTTTTCTAAAATCTACGTCTTGTTTGGAAAAGTTATTTTCTTATATAAAAAGTGGATTTGAGCATGCTATTTTATGAATCTTCTATATATAAAGTTGAAAATTATGTTATGTTGTACTATATGTGTATATATGATCATGCTCTGAACACTTGGAATTCTATCGATAGGAACGAGTTCCGAAATTTCTGACCGTGCTACGGGGTACAATAGCAATCTCTGAACCCATTTAACGGGACTGTAGTTAAGGCCCTCCTATGGGTAATAATAGTAGTGTCCGAACCCACTTAACGGAGTTGTAGTTAAGGCCCTCATACGGGTAATAATAGTAGTGTCCGAATTCACCTAAGGAGTTATAGTTAGGGCTTGATCAAGTTAGCCAATAGAGATTCCAAATATTCACGAACATGGATATATAAATGAATTTGTTAGATTCTGCTCTATTATCTGTTTTGCTATTTGAAAGTGTAAAGCCTTGATTTTGAAACTTGTCTGTTTTACAAATATGATTTTTGTGTTATATATGTATGTAACTTGCTCAAATCCGATAGAGGGTCAAGAGATCGCTTACTGGGCAAGTGCACTCACACCACTAATAACTATTTTGCAGAGGATAGAACTGACAAGGGTGACAAAGGTCAATTTTGGGGTTGGTGATCATATTGAAGGCGTTCCTGCATAGAGAATTAGTTAATGTTATTTCAGTTTGCTATTTTCTTTTATGTCTCTAGTTCGTAAGGCTATTATAACTTAGTCTTTTATTTATGTCTTTGGATTGGAGTCGTAATAGTATCTAGGGTTATTATCATTTCTGTTGCGATGTTCGACTAAGATTTTTCAATGGATATTTTGTGGTTTTAGTATGTTTTGTTTTCGTGGCTTAGAGTCTCTAAGTCCTTCGGGCTAAAGGGCATCGCCGTGCCGCATCTTGGATTCACTAGCGTGACATGTCGGACACGGACACAGACACGGTTCCGACACGGCCCCGACATGTGTCCGAACACGGCAAAAACATGTCCGAGAATAAAAAAAAAGAAAAAAAATCCGACACGATGTTTGATACTCAAAATGTCTTGTGTAAATACCCAACACTTGGCTTCCACTTTTCGTATCCTTGATGGTATTTTTCCCATCTCACCTACAAAACAATGATTTAACTCAAATTTAGCATAATAAGATTCAAATAGAGAAAAATAAATGATAAGTCTAACAAAATAAATATAAAAATCAAGTAGAATTACGAACTTGTCAGGGCTTTTTTGATATATTATAAAGTTTAAATTGAGTCTTTTTTAAAATTTTAAAAAATTTAGTGGAAATACTGAAAATAAAAAATAACTTTTTTAATCTTTAAATCTTACAACCCAATTAAGAGGTATTTGTTTTAAATGATGAATATTACTATTTATCTATCACATACTTTAATTTAATAAATTGTAAATATATAATTTAATATAAAATATTTTTTAATTACTGTGTTAGAGCTGTGTCGTGCCCTAAAATTTTGAGATTTTTCGTGTCACCGTATCTGTGTCGTGTCGTGTCCATGTCCATATCCGTGTCCGTGCATCATATGTTGTCGTGCATGTGATCACGTGAAAAAGAAATGAAAGATATAGCCAAATTAGAATAAAAGCCGTTTCTCAATAATTAATTAACATAGGGATGGTTTGTTTGTTTTGAAACGAAAGTAGTATGTTAAGTTTTATTTAGTATCAGTTTTGAAATTCAAAGGGTAATAAATAGACTATTTTGAAATTCAAACGCAACATCTTGAAAATGAGGAGGGTAAATAGTACATTCACCAAAGTACGAAGCGTGCAAATTGTAATTAATCCTTTTTAATACATGAATATCAAATATCAAAATTCATCTTATTCCAAGATTTATGACAAGTTTTATTGGAAATGAGTTCAATTTTAAGCTCAAGCTCAAATGGGCTTGATTGTAAATGAGCCGAGCTTGAGCTCAAAATTTTGGTGTTGAGTTTGAAAATAAATTTATAAGCTCGACAAGCTTGAATTTGAGCTTAAGCTCAAAGTTTTTTTGATGAGTTTGAACTTGAGCTTAAATATTTTTAAAAGCTCAACTCAAGCTCGACTCATTTGTACCTTTACTTTGTCTGTGAGAAAACTAAAAGCAAAGGTACTTTTATCTCCTTCTTAAGAAGTTTATTATCGGCTTGTTATAACTGCAAAAATATACCATTTGTTTGTAAGTATTTACTCTGCTATCCAACTACCTTATTCGACTTCTCTATCCAACCTGATTTATAAAACTTATTTACTTTAGCCATTTTAACTTAATTAATTTAACTCATTGATTTATCTAAAATAAAATTTGATTTCTGATGATTTATGCCTACTGTTAATTTGTTTATATGAATCGCAGTAAAGTTCTCCATCAAGGTAACTTTAATTCGTACTAATGTAATATTGTTGTATTTAATAAATGTGTTAACAAATCATAAACACATGAGGGGGGAAAAAAATAATTGGAGAAAAAAAAATCAACATTTCCTCACTTTCAAAGAATCTCAAAAATAACTAGACTGATCTTGCAAGAGTTCAAGCTGTGCCAACAATTTAGCCACTGCTGGTGCAAGCACAGGATCACCATTTTGTGCAAGATCAATGAGCACCACTTGTGCAGAATTACCATACTCTTCTCTATGAGCCTCAACTCTAAACTACTCTCTCCAATATCCAAAGGCCTTTCTCTTGAGCCTTCAAACTCCCAAATGCGAGAATTTTAACGATCCCATGAACGCACGACATTTTCGCAAGATAGTTGCATCCGCTCTCCCAAATCTCATCTTGTAACAAAGTTGAAAGACAACCGAGAACAGCCTCATCCGCACCCCTCTCAGGTATTTACAAGAATTTGGATTAATGGGGCAATAGCTCCAGCTTTAACCAAACAAAACGTGCCCTTTATGGAGCAGTACCCGTCATGGACTTGGCAATAGGCATCCACTGAAGGTGGCACAGCAAAACCACTTCAATTTTCTTGATTTGCTCAAATGTAGTGAATTTTGTGACAGTTGAGATAAACACAATGCAGCCTTGGACTTTGCAGTTATAGAGGTGCTTGACAGCAACTTGACTAGAGTAGGTATAACGCCGTTTTCAGCAGAATAATGCTGTAGTTTCTTATCAGTAGGAACCGTGAAACGGATCAACACACCAGCAATGCTCTCAGATATCGCATTTGATGGGCTTAAACTGATTATAGAAACCATCAAAGGCAATAAGTTCGCATTCTTGAGTATATCCGTGATTTTTTTGTCATGCAGTGGCAAATTGCTAAGTATACCAAGCGCTCCTGCCTTTTCACAATCCGAAGTTGATGACGAGACAATGTCTACAAGGACATTTACATGTGTATATCCCATCTGCTCCATAAGCTCTCCTTGCATATTATCTTTAGAAAGCGTGTAAACCAACTTAAGAGCATTTATCCTTATTTGGCTATCTTTTTCAGTAAAGAATGATACAAGTAACCTAATGGCTCCGTTTTCCTTCATCTTATTTCTAACTTTGGATGCACTTGAATGCGAAACAATGTTGTTTAATGCTTCCAGGAGATGGTTTTGAATTACCGGGCTCGAGAGATTTAGTAGTGAGAGCATCTGGTGAGCGATATCTTGCTTGATTAGTATGCTTTCCGATTGTGCTACCTTTGCTAGGATTGCTGATGCGGGCTCGCGCAGTGTCATGAGGACAGATGTGACGGAGAATAGGAGCTGTAGGAGGGGCACCACAATGCCCGAGTCAATCACACGTTGGATATTTTGTTTCAAGTTGGATAGAGATTGGAGGGCATTTAAGGCGGAGAGCTTGGCCTCGAGATTACCCGTGTTGAACATTTTGACGAGGGGATCTATTGCCCCGTCTTCTCCAAGGGAAGCTTTGTTTTGGTCCGTGAGTTCTAATCTTGATAATGCAGTTGCCATTAGAACTCTACTCATTTCTGAGCCTGGAAGGAGAGATAGTAAGTGGTTAACAAACTGCTCTGGTATCAACAACACTGGTTTGTGCATGCCAAAGAGCAATTGTGATAGTTCTACATTTGTAATACTTTCTGCTCTTTTCGCTAGGGCTCATTGACTTTATGTTTGAAATTTAAGCACTTTGAATTAAACCAGTTATAACCAAACCACTCAAATTTTAACATAAAAAGAAGTAGAAAATTTAAAAGCACATATTTTGAACTTCCGCGAACCCTCTCTATGTACAACTACATGAAACATGAGGAGGAACAAAGGAATGGAAATGAGTTTACCTTCCTTTAGGTACTGAATTAGAGGCTTGAAGTAACCGGCCTCGGCCATATGAAGAACATGTTGCGTGTTGCCTGACATAGAAGTTAGCAGCATTCTCGCATCATGTGAAGCCTCTTTGTCATCCCCATTTAAGATGGCGACCAACATCACGATACACCCTTGTATCCTCCCGATTCTTCTTCTTACTCCACCATCATCGGAGAGGCTCAGCAATAGCCCGACTGCCTCCCTTTGCTCCTGCACGTCCCGTGTCATCGACTTCACTAAAGCCAGTAAAAATTCCAAGTCCTTCATCTTTTCCTGCACACTTTTGAGATAATGTAACTCATATATAGGTCAAAATTTGGACACGTTAATGCTATGTTTAGTCCTTGTATTTCAAAACGAAAAACAGACCTTATAACTTTTGATTCTTTTCATTTTTGTGCAATTTCTTTTCATTAAAATATAAGGTCCAAACATAGCATAAATTTTCGATTCATTCTCTCTTGAAATTCATCTAGAAAACTACCTTGTGTTGATCATTTAGTAGGACAAGATATCTCAATATTTGAATGATGATCACCCTTTCGTTTCCTCTACACGAACTCAACCCACTACATAAAACCTCTACGACATCTTCGTCCAAAATCCTTTCATTAGAAACCATGCCTTCCATGATAAACCCATTTAAGACTAAAAGGGCTTGTTTAAAGTTGTCTTCATTACCATATTTGATCTGCAAAATAGCATCATCAACAGTTAATATGCTTGTTTCCTCCTCTACTATCTCCTCCTCTGCTTCGTCCTCTGTTTCTTCCCCTGTTTCATACTCTGTTTCATCCTCTGTTTTTTCCTCTGTTTCCTCTTGATTAGCAAATTCTGAATCTGTACTCAAATCAAACCTCACATTCATCATCTCTTTGCACAAAGCCTCAATCTTTTGCTTGTTGGATATCGGCGCCTCATGGCCTGCGAACAGAACAAGCCCCAACGACCTTCCGAGATTTTGTATCAAATATTCAATCTGTTTGGCAGGGGAAGAACTGATTGTTTGACTGTCTATAACTGCTTTCGCATGATTATAATCGGTTTCTAGTGAATCCAACGCTTTCTGCATAGCTGGTAAGGAATTTATCTCAATACTATCCTTCATTTCAATGAGAATCGGACTCAGTTTCTCAATCAAGATTGACAATTCAGTAGCGGGCTCGGTTTGTATTGAAGATGATGATCTTGAGTTTACTGGTGATGTATCGAATTCAAGCCCAGCTGATTCCTCCATTTTTCGGGCTTTGGCCTTTTCAGATTATACAGAAGCTATGAATGACTAAGAAAATCTTGGAATACCAGAAGTTAAAAATGAAAATAAAAAAGAATAATAATAATAACGAGAAGAAAATTAAAAAATAGTTCAAGAAAGACAATATATCAATATGTCCGTAGAAGGAAAGAATATTTGAGATGAAGGAAAAGAATTTTGTGTTTGAGTAGAGTTCATACCTTTATTACGAAATACTCAGCAGCCTTGTTACAAGTCAAAGAAGAAGAAGAAGAAGAAGAAGCACTCAATAAGAGAAAGACTAAGACTTGGTCCTTCTTTTGTACTTCTTGTCTGTCTTCTTGCTCTTATTTGCTTTGCAATTGTCAAAACTTATTAATATTGGGAAAAAGACTCTGTCTGTGTGATTGTGTGTGTGTGTGCGCGCGCGCGCGAGAGAGAGAGAGAGAGAGAGAGAGATTGGAAGATTGTGTTTTGCAAGGTTGTGAAGACCGGCATCTTTTGACGTCGCATTCAGTCCAGACTCTGGATGACTTGTCAAAGTGACGAATATTAATAAGAAAGCTTATTTTGGAGAAGACGAAGTCTACTTATTTAATTATTATTGCACAAAAGATATTGTGGTGGTTAATTTGCCAACAAGGAAAATGGAAAACCGGCAGCTATGCCTATGGGGCATATACTTAATTTAAAGCTTGGCACGCCAGTGGGGATGCACTTTTTACATTATATGTATTTAATTTTTCTCTCTTTTTTTTTGGGTGTTTTTAGCTTTTTTTAATATATTTTTGCACATGTTTATTATACTAATACATATAATATTAAAAAATTGTAATTTTTCAATTTTGTATTATAATACATAAATATATATGTACCTTATTTTATTTTATTTTATTTTTGTTAATAGACGTGCATGTATTCATATATTTATAGATATACGTATAAGATACACTAATACAATATGTACATTTAAAATTTTAGTAATTTTAGGGTAGCACCAAACATCAACTAAACCTATTTTCTTTGGTCAACTAGAGATTCTTGGAGGTTGTATATATTTAAGTTCTTGGTATCTTGTTATTTTAATTAATTGTGGAAGAAATTAACATTTCCAGTTAAGTGCAAAGAAGTTTAACCAATATATCTCGTAGGGAAGAAAAAATAATAGTAGAGACAAATAAATTGAAATGAGTCGTCCCAAAATTTTATTAGAATATGGTTTTGAATGCTAGCTTTTCAGGATCAAGATCTACAAAGTTGTTTGGGTGGAGTAGGCAAGCTTGGGCTTAGTTTTGAAAATATTGAGTTCAAGCTCTGACTTATTTATAATCGAGCTTATTTGAACTCGAATTTCTTTGAATTAGTACGCATTGAATTGTTGTCTTTAATAAAATATAATTATTAAATTATTGATTGAATTGAATAGTATTTTATTATCACGTGTTATATAAATTAAAAAACTTCATGTTCTGAAAATTTGCATAAAATAATGTATTGCATAAATTTATGTTTATTGATCACTAAAATTGCATTTTTGTCCATAAAATTTGATTCTATTCCTTTTTTTTATTTTTTTATCTTAAAATTAAAAAAAATAATCATTCCTAAAAACCCAATTCCTAAAATAACCATTCTTTTATCGTAAAAAGTCAACATAATAATTTATAAATGATAATATGCTTTATTTTCCTTTTTAAAAGAAAAGAAGATATTCTAGCATGATATTGATTAGCTATAGGAGTTGCTATATGTGGCAATGAAGCAAATGAGACAATGAAGGCGGGGGAGGAGGTGGTGGAGGTTGTTATATGTAATGGCTATCATATGAGGGTTGGATTTAATAGGGTTGGAGGAGGAGAGGACAATAGCGGTGAAGATTTGAGCGAAGGTAATGGTGCAGGGTAAAATGAAAATAATGAAGGATTTGACAAAGAACATTGGCACGATAATGATGGTGAAAACGGTGGAATAATATAAATAACATAGATTTCGACTTTACTATAGTAAAATCAATGGTAGTGATAGTGGAATGGTGTTTTTTTTTTTTTTGAATGGATCTATTACAATCAATTATTATTACAATCATCACATTAGTATTTCAAATGGAAAACAAATTATTACAATTCAACATTATCAAATGATAACTAAATATATACAAGATACTATACAATAGGAAGAAATTAGTATTAAACTAAAAATATCCTCATTCATAGAGAATCAAACCCGTACATTTGTGGTAAGGTTACGAGCCTCCACCTTACCACAAATGCAAGGCCTCATCAGCAGTAGTGAAATGGTGCTATGATGCAAAAATAGTGGAACCATAGACTTAAATATAGCATGTGATGTATGCTCAATAATATTTGATTTCCTATAAATTAGAAGTTTCACAAACACAATGAGTAAGAGTGATAGTTATGCTATTCTATTATTACTCAACGAATATAAAAATCAACATGTAATACAGTTCAAAATTAATTCAATTAAATTTTATTGCAAGAAAGCATATGTGAGCGGACTTTATACAAATGATATAAAACTTTGTGGTTATTCAATATCATATTAATATATGTACACATGAAAGAAAGAATTTTAACAATTAGATTAACTTCTTTAATTTCAATATGATTGATCTTATTTAAACTAGACACATACTAAAAGTTTAATTAGTATATTTTTTTGACAAACATTTAAAAATATTTTAAACATACTTGAAATTAATAGTGAAAGAAAGAACTAATATAAGTACTTTAACAAAGAACTTTGATAAATAGTTATTTTTTTAAGTAACTATAGATGTTAAATAATTGTATATATTGACAGTAGTATATATGCACATCTTTTTATTTGTCAAAAACTAATGAAAGCTACTATCAAGCGTACCATTGATATATTTTTTTTTTCTAAAAAACATTAACATCTATATATATATATACATATATATATTTGATCTTGTAAAAATTTTCAATCACAATAGTCTAAATCTTTGATAGACAAGTCCTTAACTTACTCATAAAAAATACTACTATGAAGAAGAAATTAAAAAGAATCGAAATAACCTTAAAAATTATTAGTGCGATGTGTCTAATATTCAAAATAACTTATGCATATTCACGTATTTTAAATATGAATTTATAAAGTTAATTTATGTAAATATAAAAGGAGTGTAAAATAGTCCATTCATGTGTTTTTGACTAAAAATCAACTATAACGGATTGTGAGCAAAATTTAAGAAACATCAGGTTTTCTATTTTTTTCACAAGGTTTTTTTTTTTGCTCATTTGGTACATTTCTCCCAGTATAGATTCCGTACTAATTTTCTTCTTGTCAAATTGTCATCTCAAAAAATAGAACTTTATTTATCATGTTATCAAAATTAAAATTAAAATTAACCTTAAATCGTAATTATGTTTATTGTAATTATAGATTCACGCTATATTATTTTTACTATTAACATTATTGTCAACGCAAACATTGTATTATAAGAAACAAATTAATTGATTAACATTTTCTAAGAAAAAGATAACGAGCTTTCCGATGACAAATATCTTGGCCGAGCTTGACCGCGTTAAGGAACTTGATTTCTAACCGGAGCAAATTTTTAATCAAACCGACTTGTAACGAAACTGACCTGTCAAAACTGTGAGTCGCTTGAACCCGCCTTACACCTTCCAAGGGCTTCATCAAAAATTTCTTTTAACAAAGTCTAGGTCTTTTGTCAAAACACACACACACACACACAGTCTGGGTCTCATAGGGGAATAAGTTTGCCTAAATTGGCGTGAGTCCTTCTTTTACCACAATGTCAAAGGGGGAAATGGAAAAAAAAAAGAAAAGAAAAGATTATGCAACGAATAAAGGGGGTTTAGAGCCTATTTGGATTAGCCCTTATTAGAATGAGAAACATTTTTTTTTTTAACAATAGCATTTGAGAACAAAAAAAAAAATGTTTGAATAAGTTTTTTTTAAAAAAAATAGAAGTTAAAAAAAATCAAAAAATACATTTTTTTAGAAGTACCAAAAATAACTCCAAATAAAAATATTTTTAATTACCGCATTAAAAAAAATTGACTTAAAAAAATTATTATTAAAAACACGAAACATTTTTTCTTAAATTTATTCAAACGGACCTCAATCATAACTCAAAATTTGACCTGCAAATTTGGGTCCAACCAAAGTTGTCGAACTCGAACAGGTTGGACTGACCCGTCAATGCCGTTGGTGGGACCTGCCACGAAACAGATTGGTTGAGTTGTGAACGTCAACGAATCTTGAATACAAATATAACACGCTATTTCAATAATTGAAGTTGACTCAAGATTTTGTGGAACCAATCTAGATATATCAATACCCAATTTCAAATGCAATAAAAATTCAATATCTGGATAGACAATAATTACAAAACTAAAATTAATACCAATTAATAGATTTGATATCTTATTTAAAAATTAAAATTAAAATTAAAATTAAAAAAGTAGAAGAATATGTATAATATTAAGAGTGTAAATTTTTTTATTGAATAAAATGTCTAAAACATGCGGGGTGGGGGTTGGGGGGGGGTGGGGATTGGCATTGTGAGTAATAATGCCATATTTTGCATTCTATTTAAAAATATTTATTAATAGTACATGAGATTGTTAAAATCTCGTATTAAAGTATTTAACATAATCCTATCAAATTCAATGTTATTTGATTGGTCCAATTAATGAATCGCCCAACACCAGTGACTAAGCCCAAAGCGGCTCCTTAGGACAAGGAGCCCATATTTATGGCCTAAGAAGACAACGTCTCGCACCCCCAAATTAACATTTAAAAATATAAAATAATATATTATTGATTATAATAACATATATATTAGATTCTATTCTAGTGTCTTTACAAAAATTATATGTATAATGTTATTACTTTAATAAAATGTATCACTAAAATTCAAATTGGGATTTTTAATAAATCGAATTACTTGATTCCATGTTCGAATCACTTATTTTGAATTATGGATATTTATAACCGAATACAATCCATCGAATATCTCAATTGATCGAATATACTAACATTCAGATCGAGTTCAAATTAAAGTCTGCTCCATTGATAGCCCTACCTAGGGATGGCAATGGGTCCGGGTCGTACCCGGCACGGGGCATGCTTTTGTAGTCATAGATGGGTCTTGAGTTTGCTTTTCCAAACCTGAGCCCGCCTCGAATCCGTCCTGGTTGAATTATATGTATATATTTTTTTATTAATATAGATAAATTTATATGATTTATACTTATAAATAGTTATGTTGGCAATTAAATTTCATCCAATCAAAAATTGACGAGTGTAAATTAAAATATTAAATATTAATTAACTTTTCTATTTATAATTTGGAATTTCCTAAATTCACTACTAGAAAACAGCGATTCAGCCACGGATTATTAGCCACGGACCTAATCGGTTGCCATTAGCTACGGAAAAGGCCACGGATTTAGAAAAAAAACGAAGACATATGGCGACGGATTTTTCGGTGGCTAAACAGACCAAAATCCGTGGCCAAATAAATTTTTTTAAAAAAAACATAAATGTTTTTCCCCAGTAATAAAATAAATTTTTTTTTAAAAAAAAATTGGGTTTGGCCACGGATTTATCCGTGGCCAATAAATAAAATTATTTTTCTTTTTTTTTTACGCAAATTGGCCACGGAATTATCCGTGGCCATATAATTTTTTTAAAAAAAATATATAAATATTTTTCTCCAGTAATAAAATTAATTTTTTCAAAAAAAAGGTTGGCCTTGGCCACGGATAAATCCGTGGCCACAAAATAAAATTATTTTTCTTTTTTTTTTTTATGGAAAATGGCCACGGATTTATCCGTGGCCATATAATTTTTTTTAAAAAAAAACATAAATATTTTTCCCTAGTAATAAAATAAATTTTAAAAAAAAAAAAAAAATTAGCCTTTATCCGTGGCCAAGAAATAAAATTAATTTTCTTTTTTATGGAAATTGGCCACGGAATTATCCGTGGCCATATGTCTTCTTTTAAAAAAAATATAAATATTATTCTCGAGTAATAAAATATTTTTTTTTAAAAAAAAAATTTTTGAATTGGCCACAGATTTATCCGTGGCCATATAAATTTTTTTAAAAAAAATAACATGTCTTTCCCAAGTAATAAAATAAATTTTTATAAAAAAGAAAATTGGAAATGGCCACGGATAAATCCGTGGCCAATAAATGAATTTATTAAAATAAATTTTTTTTTTGGCTTGTGGCCACGGATTTTTCTGTGGCCAAAAAATAATTTTTTTTTTTAAAAAAAGGAGTGGGGCCACGGATTTATCCTGTGGCCACTAATATTAAATTTTTTTTTTAATTTTAATTTTAAGCGGCTCGCTTAAATCGAGCCGCCCGGCATTACGGGACATTAAAACGTTTGAGTCATTTCAAAATCATTACATTATTGTCACGTATCTTGTATTCTACCTTGTTATGCGTTGAAACTTGCAGTTTGATCATCGAGAACACGTTTTCCTCTTTCAGTGATATATACGAAAGACTTCGTACTCCGGTGTCAATGCGGGCTAACGTCAATTAGCTCGCGTAGGAATCACCAATAAAATGGACTTTAGAGCAGATTGATTACTTTTTTGGTTGTATTGCGCCAATCGTACGGTTCCGTATAACCTAATTAGCGAAAACGCACGATTCGGGAAAAATCAACTTTCTATTTTGACTATTGGCCACGGATAAATCCGTGGCCAAGTGGTATTTTCAAATTTTTTTTTAGAAAGCGGGAAATGGCCACGGATAAATCCGTGGCCAATAAATGAATTTATTAAAAAAAAATTTTTTTTGGCTTGTGGCCACGGATTGTTCCGTGGCCAAAAAATAAATTTTTTTTTTTAAAAAAAAGGAGTGGGGCCACGGATTTTTCCGTGGCCACTAATACTAAATTTTTTTTTTAATTTTAATTTTAAGCGGCTCTCTTAAATCGAGCCGCCTGGCATTACGGGACATTAAAACGTTTGAGTCATAAATCATCACATTATCGTCACGTATCTTGTATTCTACCTTGTTATGCGTTGAAACTTGCAGTTTGATCAACGAGAACACGTTTTCCTTTTTCAGTGATATATACGAATGACTTCGTACTCCGGTGTCAATGCGCGCTAACGTCAATTAGCTCGCGTAGGAATCACCAATAAAATGGACTTTAGAGTAGATTGATTACTTTTTTGGTTGTATTGCGCCAATCGTACGGTTCCGTATAACCTAATTAGCGAAAACGCACGATTCGGGAAAAGTCAACTTTCTATTTTGACTATTGGCCACGGATAAATCCGTGGCCAAATGGTATTTTCAATTTTTTTTTAAAAAGCGGGAAATGGCCACGGATAAATCCGTGGCCAATAAATGAATTTATTAAAAAAAATTTTTTTTTGGCTTGTGGCCACGGATTTTGCCGTGGCCAAAAAATAAATTTTTTTTTTAAAAAAAAAAGGAGTGGGGCCACGGATTTATCCGTGGCCACTAATATTAATTTTTTTTTTAATTTTAATTTTAAGCGGCTCGCTTAAATCGAGCCGCCCGGCATTACCGGACATTAAAACGTTTGAGTCATTTCAAAATCATCACATTATCGTCACGTATCTTGTGTTCTACCTTGTTATGCGTTGAAACTTGCAGTTTGATCATCGAGAACACGTTTTCCTCTTTCAGTGATATATACGAATGACTTCGTACTCCGGTGTCAATGCGGGCTAACGTCAATTAGCTCGCGTAGGAATCACCAATAAAATGGACTTTAGAGCAGATTGATTACTTTTTTAGTTGTATTGCGCCAATCGTACGGTTCCGTATAATCTAATTACCGAAAACGCACGATTCGGGAAAAGTCAACTTTCTATTTTGACTATTGGCCACGGATTTATCCGTGGCCAAGTGGTATTTTCAAAATTTTTTTAAAAAGTGGGAAATGGCCACGGATAAATCCGTGGCCAATAAATGACAAAAATATTTTTTTTAAAAAAGGAGGTTGGCCACAGATAAATCCGTGGCCATATAAATTAATTTTTTTTTAATTTTTAGCGTGGCCACGGATAAATCCGTGGCCAAATCCGTCGCTAAGTGTTCATATAAAATCAACACTTAGCCATTTTTCTCCCCACCTTTTCAGATCTACAAACCGCCCCCCCCCCAGGTACGCCCCTCCTCCTCCCCCCCTGCGCCGCCCCGCTCCTCTCCCCCCCCTTCCCCCCCCTCCCCCGGCGCCGCCAACCCCTGCTCCCCCCTCCCGCGCCTGCCACCCTGCTCCCCCCCCCCCCCGCGCCGCCCGCTGCCGCCTCCCTCCCCCCTCCCCCCGTTCGCAAACCCTCCCCCCTCCCCCCGTTCGCAAACCCCCCCCCCCCCCCCCCACATTTGTTATTTTTTTGTTTGTAATTTTTTTTTTGTTGAGTTGTAATGTTAATTTTATTTGTTGTTTTATTGTTGTGAGATTTTTTGTAGGTTGATATCATAAACGTAATTTGAGGGGGTCAAGGTTAAACAAGGTATGAATTATTATGATTTTATTTATGAATTGTTATGAATAAAGTTATTTGGATTATGAATTGTTATGTCGAAATTTGTTTGAATTATTGTTTGTTATGTCGAAGTTTGTTTGGATTATTTCTTTGTTATAAATAAGTTAATTCAATTGATTGTAGTGAATATGTTGGGATTATGGATTGTTTTGAACGTATTTGGGATTATGGATTGTTTTGAACACGTTGATTGGATTATGGATTGTTATGAATATGTTTGTTTGGATTGTTATGAATAAGTTTATTCAATTAATTGATTGTTGTGAATAGGTTGGGATTATGGATTGTTTCGAACGAATTTGGACTATGGATTGTTTTGAACACGTTAGATTGGATTACGGATGGTTATGAATGTGTGTGTTTGAATTGTTATGAATAAGTTTATTCAATTAATTGATTGTTGTGAATAGGTTGGGATTATGGATTGTTTCGAACGAATTTGGACTATGGATTGTTTTGAACACGTTAGATTGGATTGCGGATGGTTATGAATGTGTGTGTTTGAATTGTTATGGAAAATTTATTTTGGGTTGAATTTTATTGTTTTTGTATGTTTAAATAGTTAAAACATGTGTTTGATAGGAAGAATGTCGAACAATATTTGGAATAAATTAATGAGAAATAAGTAGTTAGGTATTGTGGATTATGCAGCATGCTTAATAAATATTAGTTGACTAGCATAATCTGTCATGATGTGAAGTCTAACAGTGATATTAACTTACCTTCGTTCTTTATTTACAGAATATGGATATACGTGAAATTCGATGTTGGATGTATAATAGATTAACAGTTGATCGGAAAAATTACACCAAACAATTTATGAATGGCCTTAATCAGTTTATTCAATTTGCAACTACACAACCGCAGTATACAGCAGATAAAGGCCTCATTAGGTGTCCATGTTCAAAGTGTACAAATAGAAAGTATAAGGATATTAGTAATGTGCGTTGCGATTTGATGAAATTTGGGTTTCAACCTGAGTATTGGTATTGGACTTCACATGGCGAGTTAGATTCAGAATGTCAACATATGGATGCCGGTGGTGCTAGTCATTCGAATCAGACTAATTTTTCGTATGGACTCAATAATTACGAGAATTTGGTATATGATACAATGGGTGTGAATGCATCACACCATCATTATCGACCCGATTCTAATGTCGATGGTGGTCACGATACTGAGAACCCATGAAACAATGATCAATATCCTAATGTGCAAGCCTAACAGTTTTATGACATATTAGAGGCTGCGAATCGACCATTGTGGCCAGGTTGTGACAATCAGACGGAGTTATCAATGGCTCTTCAAATGATGTCATTAAAATCCGACTACAATTTATCTCAGAGCTGTTTTGATCGAATGGCAGAAGTTGTGAAGTCGTCTAATCCGCCGGATAATCATGTTCCTAACAACTATTACGAAGCAAAAAAAATAGTTAAAAAGTTAGGTTTAATATCGGCGAAGATTGATTGTTGCATCGAGGGGTGTATGTTGTATTACAATGAAGATAACTGTTTAGAGGAATGTAAGTTTTGTAGTCATCCAAGATTTAAACCATCTAAAAGTGGTAGTAGGAATCGTGTTCCTTATAAAAGGATGCACTACATGCCTCTTATTCCAAGATTGAAAAGGTTGTATGCTTCTACAAAATCAGCTGATCAAATGAGGTGGCATCATGAGCACAGAGGAGAGCCTGGTGTTATTTGTCATCCATCTGATGGTTTAGCGTGGAAGCTTTTCAATGAAAAATATTCTGAATTTGCTGATGAACCACGAAACATTAGGCTAGGATTATGTGCCGATGGTTTTAATCCATTTAATCATACTTCGTCGATGCAATACTCGTGTTGGCCTGTGATTGTTACTCCATACAACTTGCCGCCAGAATTGTGTATGACTACACCATATATGTTTTTGACATGCTTGATTCCAGGGCCACGTAACCCAAAAGAAAGGATTGATGTGTACTTGCAACCTCTAATCGAGGAGCTGAAAATTCTGTGGTTAGAAGGAGTTGAAACTTATGACATTTCCAAAAGATAGAATTTTAGTTACGGGCCGCATTGATGTGGACTGTCAATGACTTTCCCGCTTATGGGATGTTGTCCGGATGGATGACATCGGGTCGATTGGCTTGTCCTATATGTAAGCTGCAAACAAAGGCATTCAGACTAAAAAATGGTGGGAAGATTTCTTGGTTCGACTGTCATCGTCAGTTTTTGCCTGACAATCACCCATTTAGGCAAAACAAAGATGCATTTTTCAAAGGACGACGTGAACGATCAGACCCTCCCACAGTAATGACAGGCGATCAGACGTGGGAAGAAGTGCGTGGATTGCCGAAAGTTACCGATATGCCAGTCAAGCATCCAAAATTGCAAGGATATGGCGTACGTCATCATTGGACCAAACAAAGCATTTTTTGGGAGTTGCCGTATTGGAAAGACAATGTGGTCCGCCATAATTTGGATGTAATGCACATTGAAATTTTTTTTTTCGACAACATACTCAACACTGTCATGGATGTTAAAGACAAGACAAAGGATAATGAAAAGGCAAGATTGGATTTAGTTGAGTATTGCAGGCGGCCTGAGTTGCATTTACAAATGATGGTTAATAGTAAGGTGCTAAAACCAAAAGCTAGTTACACCTTGACCACCGAACAAAGACGCGATTTATGCACATTTGTTCAAGCTTTGAAGATGCCTGATGGTTATGCATCGAATTTGGGAGCGTGTGTTGATCATTCAAGGCTCAAGTTGTACGGTATGAAGAGTCATGATTGTCATGTGTTCATGCAACGTTTACTCCCAATAGCATTTAGCGCACTCCCACAAAATGTTTGGAAGCCCCTAACTGAAATAAGTCAGTTTCTTCAGAGATTTGTGTTGCACAGAGCTTCGCGAGGAAAGTTTGTCGCAATTGGATAGGAATATCCCTTCGATTTTATGCAAATTGGAACGTATTTTTCCTCCAGCATTTTTTGATTCCATGGAACACTTGGCGATACACTTGCCTTTTGAAGCGGCAATGTGTGGACCTGTTCAATATAGGTGGATGTATCCATTCGAGAGGTATATTTTTTATTTAAAGATTTGCCAACTTTAATTTAAATTTTCTTTTTTGAGATACCAAATGAATTTGTAACTTAATCGTACAAAATACGATTATAGGTTCCTACATGATTTGAAAGGTATGGTGAACTTCGAGCATAAGGGTTCGGAAATTCTGAAAAATAGATTGGCTAAAGCTCGTAGGGATAACCGTAGGCCCAATTGGATAGGTGAGGAATCTTGGGATGCTTTACGGGTCATATGGGACAGCCCAAATTTTCAGAGGATACGGTAGCAGAACAGGGCAAACCGAGCATCGACATGTGACGGCAGGGGATTTCCTGGGCATAAGGGAGGAGCCAGATCTCATCTAAGGTGGCAAGATCATTTGGTAAGTCATTACTTTTCCTTGTAATATATTTAGTTAATTTAAGTAGTGTTGATTTTTACGATTTTAACTTATTACTGTCATTATATTTTACTCCATATCTATTGCAGACCGAGAAACATGGACATCGACCTTCAGTAGACGAGACATTTGTGACCCTCCATTGTACACTTGCGGATGATGGAACTGAGCATTATGTCGATGACCGAGCAAGGGCTACTATGGTAGTTTTATAATTTTTTTTATCGTCACCTATTATTTTTCAAAATGCTTTTATAACAATTATGTATGTTATTTTTGCAGGAGAGCTTCAGAACAAATTATGACGAAGCTTGTTCACGAGCCGTCGAAAATGCACAGGGGGACCTATTCAGCAGCCCGACAAGTTGGAGGTAACATTCAAAAGCGTATTTATTAGATATATGTAGTTATTAAAGTATATACATATTTATATATACACTTTATTAAAAATATGTATACGTTTTAGATTTGGAAGCAGACAGTCGGCGGTCCAAAGAAAGGTCGTTGGTATGGGGTTGCCGGTGGACCCTCTACCGTGTCAGTTGAGTCTTCTGGCTCATGGACCGACTTGAATACTTGGGTTGACCCCAAGGCAGAGGAGCTCACACAGAAGATCGGCGAGTTAGAGGAGAAACACAGTCAGAAGATGGCCGAGATGGAAGAAAAGCATAGTCGAGAGATCTCCGGTCTTCAGAAAACTGTGTCCCTAATGGCTGCCAACCTAAAGAAACTCACGCGTCGATTAGCTCCGTGGCGTAAGAAGGGCTCTACTTCGTCTGCTCCTGTTGCTCGGGATGACGACGACGACGACGACGATGATGACGAGGATGGTGGAGACGATGATGTTCCGACTGTTGATCTTTAAAAACATTTATATATGCATTATTGTATGAATAATTATGTATGATCGATTTCATGTATTAAACTTATCGAATAATATTAATTATTAATTATATATATGCTATATGGATTATTAGTATTACATTGATATACTGTTTGTTAGTATTTAGATTTGTTGGTATTTTGAATATTCGAAAAAAATTGCAGGTTTTGGGGTATATTAAAACAAATAAAATATTAAAAATTTATGTAAATATAGCGACGGATTTTTCAGTCGCTATAATACGGGGCCAAAAAATAATATTTTTTAATTTTTTTAAATTTTGGCCACGGACAATGTAAAAACGGTTTATTTTTTTTATTATTGGCCACGGATAAATCCGTGGCCATTTTTATTTATATTTTAAAAAATAAAAATATGGCCACGGATAATTCCGTGGCCAAAATATTAAAATTTTTATTTATTTTTTATTATTGGCCATGGATTTATCCGTGGCCAATTTTTATTTATATTTAAAAAAATAAAAATCCGTGGCCATCTTAATAATATTTTTAATTTTCAATTTTAATTTTTTTTTGGCCACGGATTTATCCGTGGCCAACATTTTATTTATTTATTTTTTTTAAATATAGCCACGGATAAATCCGTGGCTACAAATAAAAAAAAATTTAATTTTTTTTTAATTTAAACTAAATAAGAATTTTAATTTTTTTTTATTATTAGCCACGGATTTATCCGTGGCCAACTGCATGAATTATCCGTGGCCAATATCCGTGGTCAGTTTTAGCCACGCCAGTTTTGGCCACGGAAATTATCCGTGGCCAAATCCGTAGCCTTATTCTTTGGCCACGGATTTTGGCCAAAATCCGTGGCCAAATCCGTGGCTAAAAGGCTGTTTTCTAGTAGTGATTTAATTCCAATATTAAATAGTTAATTTTAATTAATATTTTAATATTTATTTTACCGACAAATAAGAGGTCACCAAGTGTCAATATGAGGTATTTCGGCCAATTAAATCAAATCTTGCAGTCCGAAAGTCCAAAACCAATCAAATGGTGACAAGTGGCGCATTTGGTCGCATGGACCAATCAAAGAATGACACGTAAATGGTATTTTTCACTTTAAAAAATAATTTATATTGAAGAGATAAATATCGAAGAAGTTGTTAGCAATTTGAAAGACCCTACATAAACACCTATAAATAGGGGTCATTTGGAGCTCAAAAGGATATCAAGGAGTTTTCAAGAGCAACAGAAGCTAAGAAGATCCCGAAGTTCTCTCAAGGCAAGCTCAAGAAGATTCGTGAAGATCAAAGGTGAAATTCCCAACGTTCTTCGCGAAAGTCATTAAATTAAGGCGTTCAGTTCGCGATCAAGGTGTTAGCCCCGCGGTTTGGCGTTTCTCCCAACTCAAATTCACGCTGATTAAGACGACGTTTAAGGCGTTCTTTATGGAAATCATCTAAATAAAGCGTTTGATCTGCAGTCAAGGTGTTAAACCAGCAAATCGGCATTTTTGTTCAAGTCAAAATCAAGTCAAATCCACAATGTTCACGGCGTTCTTCACGGTATTCATCGAAGTTTTCGGTGTTTGATTCGTGATCAAGCTACTCAGCCCACGAATCGCGTTATTGGAATATTAAATCAAATTTGGAGAAAAGAATTAGGGGATTAATCTTTTAGAGATTATTTTCCACTAATTCATATTCTTTTCAAATATTTGTCACATATATTTCTCGACTTGTAATTTGTATTTACAAAATGCGAATTTTTGTGTGAACAAATTTCTAGCATGCCCAGTGAGACCCGAACCTACTCCTCATCTCTTTTCTCATCACAGACATGTCAAATCATTTGTGCAGCAAGTTCAATGGCCCCTAAGAAGAATAACGTTGGTGTTACCAAAAGGGACGACACTGACAAGCCTGCTGAGGATGCTGTCAATCAATCTTCAATCGAAGCCAAGGTTTTCGATTCTGAGTCCTTCCATGGTTCCAATCCTCCAAGCCCAACGGCATCTGCTGGCAAAGCGCTCCACTTTGCTGAGACAACCGCTGTGGACGACCAGTTAGCTCAAATGGCTCAAGCTATAGCAACCTTGCAAAAAACTATTGAGGATAAAGACTTCCAAATCACTCAGCTTATGGATAAGTTGGAGCATTCAAACGTTGGGGAACCAAGTCACCGGCATCAACCTCCTCAAGTTCGAGCTACATATGAAGGGCGAACTCATGAAATACTTCCAGAACACGAGCACATGCCAAGGCTTGAGCAATCAATCACCTCCATTGCCACATTGTCTGTGCAGCAACTGCAAGATATGATTGCCAACACCATAAAAGCACAATGTGGTGCCCCGACGCAGAATTATCAGAGATATTCGAAGCCCTACACCAGACGTATCGACTTACTGAGGATGCCGATAGGCTACCAACCCCCAAAGTTTTAACAGTTTGATGGGAAGGGCAACCTGAAGCAACATGTCACACATTTCGTAGAGACGTGCAACTAATTTGGGAACTTATGGTGACCATTTGGTAAAGCAATTCGTGCGCTCGCTAAAGGGAAACAGCTTTTGACTGGTATATTGATTTGGAGTTTGAGTCCATCAACAGTTGGGATCAAATGGAGAAGGAGTTCCTCAATCGCTTCTACAGCACACAGCGCATCGTAAGCATGATCGAGCTAACCAACAAAAGACAATGGAAAGATGAGCCAGTTGTGGACTACATCAACCGCTGGCGTGCACTAAGCCTAAATTGCAAGGATAAGCTCTCCGAGATTTCTGCGGTGGAGATGTGCATCCAAGGAATGTACTGGGGGCTCCTATACATTCTCCAAGGAATCAAGCCTCGCAACTTTGAAGAGCTAGCTACTCGCTCCCATGACATGGAGCTCAGCATCGCTAATCATGGAACCAACTTCTCTGCGAAAGATCAGTGGAAAGAAAAGAGAAGTACAAAGAAGAATGATGACTACAATGAGTCCTCCGCCAATGAGTCCATGCTTGCTAAGGCTGCCCATGTCAAAATCCCTATCGGTAATGACAAAAGTGGAGGAAAGTAAGGAAATCAACACATCACAAGTGAAAGACGTCGGCTAACACTAAAAGAGATGCAAGACAGGGAGTACCCATTCCCAGACTCTGATGTCTCCCACATATTTGATGAGCTGCTGGCAAGAAAGCTTATTCAGTTATCGGAACCAAAGCGCCCCGAAGAAAGTAGGATGGTGAATGATCCAAAGTACTGCAAATACCATCGAGTCATCAGTCACCCTATAGAAAAATGCTTTGTGGTTAAGGACAAAATCATGGCACTAGTAAAGGATGGAAAGATAATTCTTGATAGTGAAGATGTTCTGGACGCAAATAATACTAGTGTCACAGCTATTGCAAGAAAAGAGGATATCTCTAAAATAAAGAAAAAGGTTGTGTTGTCGTCAGCACCTGTAGGGGCATCGACGATCCAATTTGGGAGTTTTGACCCCAGTTTGATTCAAAGCATGTCTACTGACGCAAATACCAAAGCAATACTAGAGACATCTCCTGATACTGATGATGGTGGCGAGTGGATTCTGGTGACCCGCCAAAGAAAACAAATGCTATGCGTCAAGCAAATTCATCCGACATGGTCAAGAAATCCAACTCCAGTCACACGCAAGCACTATGAGTCGGCAAAACGCTCCAAAGCCCGAGCATGTTGGATTAAAGAAATCGTTAGGTAGTTGCAAACGGGACCCCCTGACTTTAGGTGATTTCTTCACTAGGAGAGGCTTTTATCCAAAAGTCAAAATAGTGCATGCTACCTCTGATGAAATAGGAGGCCAAAATTCTTCTTCTATTTGTATTACCAAAATTCTTCATGCCAATGAAGTAGAAGTCACTGTCAACTCATACTATACAAGTACTGCAGAAAGGACAAGAACACGGCCTCACCGTCAAGTTATGTATCAGATCAAAAAGTTCAATGAAGATGGTTTTGTATAGTTGACAAGATTCGGGTGGAAACCAGTGCTCGTCCCAATTATGAAAGCAAATGGAACAATAAGATGGAGTCTTGTCTTCCAAATGCCAAGAATTAGTAAGGATCATGTAATGGTTGTGCCATCCCAAGAAGAAGCGGGGGGCAAATAATCATCATCTTCGACCTGCAAATGCTCCTAGATATGAGCATAAACTGTCTTAAAAAAAAAAAATCAAAGTCAAACTCAAGTGTACTCCTTAACACGAGTATAAACTGTTAAAGTGAAACTCAAATGTACTCCTTAACACGAGTATAAACTATTAAAGTCAAATTCAAGTGTACTCCTTTACAAGAGTATAAACTGTTAAAATCAAATTCAAGTGTACTTCTTAATACTAGTATAAACTGTTAAAGTCAAATTCAAGTCTATTCCTAGACATGAGTATAAATTGTCTACAAAATCAAGTTCCAAGTGATTGGCTCCTTGACACGAGTATAAAAGGTCTGCAAACTCAAAAAAGATTGCTCCTGATGCATGAGCCTAAACTGCATCAAACTCCTGACCCGCATGAGTATAAACTGTGTACGGTACCCACCAATGGTAATGCATGTGGTTAAACTGCTAACATACTCCACTGAAGGTATTGTATGTGGCTAAATATAAAAAATACTCCACGTAGTTCAGGGTGGCTAAGCAATGGATACTCCTGGCCCGCATGAGTATAAACTGTGTATAGGCTCCCCTCAAAATCATCTCAGTCTTTGAACTACGTTATGACTTGATCCTTTCATTGGGTACGTAGGCAGCTTACATAACTACTAAGCTCAGTCATGATCTTTGGATAAAATCATTTATCCGTGCAGCTATTACATCACCAAGCCTCTGAGCCGATTGCATTTGAAGTTCTACAAATCTGCGTGGTGTGGACACTGAGTCTTTGAGCTTGCCGGAGTGCTAAATCTCCAGAGCACAGTCTCCTAGCAACTTTGTGGTAGAAAATTGGGCCACGCCTCGTGACGGGATAATCTTCTCTGCGGTGGGAATGGTCTCTTTACTTTCTTCAATAATCTCACATCTTTTCACTCAAGCAGGGTGAAAAGTCTAGCTATTCTTTTGCTCGCCAGGATACTTGCAATCTTGGAGGTGCTCAGACGTCAACTACAAGGGCAAAGGTGCAAAGCCAGCAAGCCAAATGTCCTGCCAAATATACGTCTTCTTTCAAACTCCCCGTGATTCCATGCTTCGAGAATAACTCTTCTTCCGCTATGGACCATCTTTCGTGAGCACCAAAGTCACTAGGTGGATTGTAATTTGACTTCAAACGGGCCGACTTCTTCTTTTTCCGTGGTGGTGGTTGGAAATACTTCACGTCTTTCTTGCACCAAGAGCTCACCTAATCGCCGACGGTAACTGGAGTACATCGATCTCTATTGGCACTCCCTTGCAATAGGTGGAAGGCATGAAACAAGTACTTGCAGCAGCAAGGAATAAATCTCTTCCCGTGTTGTCAACTCCATTTAGCTCCATGATAGTAGGAATCACCTCGTCTTGTATAAGTCTTGTCACTAGAAAGCCAGCCAGGGTGCACAAATCCCACAACGATATTGACAACTCTCCAAAGGAAGTTAGAAGTGTGTTGGTCGTTGGACACCACGCCTCACAAAATGCCTTGACAATCTCCGGGTTGTGGTCGTACATAAACTAGGGAAGCATACACCACGTCGTATATCCCGATCGTAGCCAACTTGTGTTCGCATCGACTGAGGATGTCCTCCGTCCACTCCCAAAAGCCTTTGACATACTGGAACTCACCGGTAAATTGCATGACCTCCCCCCATTTGACCTTGCCTTCTATGATTCGCCTCATCTGCTTGCTGGTGATGAGTTGCTTGCAAAGACCACATGTTGGATGTCTCGCTCAAAGAAACTTCTCGGAGCAATCCTCCGTGTCCGTCAATCTTGGCCACTTGACCTTGCCTTCTATGATGCACCTCGTCAACTTGTTGGTGATGAGTTGCTTGCAAAGTCCACACCTTGAATGTCTTGCTCAAAGAAACTTCTCGAGACCAATCCTCCGTGTGCAATGGGTTCGCCAATCTCGGCCGCTCTTTCGTGTATCGGCTAATAGCGGGGGCATGGACCGCCAATAATGTACCCTTCTCCATAGGCTCGTCTTCATTGTTGAGAATCATCAAGTGCTTTTCTCCAGAGCGAGACATGGTATCCTTGAAGTGCACCATGCTGTAACCTATCAAGTTTCAAACGAAAGTGTGAAGGTGATATGCAAAATAAAAGGAAGTATAAACACTTTCAATTCAATTAAAAAAAAAAGGTTTACGAAAGAATCTTGTTTATAAAATTGAAAGGCTCCAAGATGGATCTCAAGACCTGTCAGTAGAGATAAGTTAGCAACAAAAAAAAAAAAAAAAGGCGAGTAAGGTGTAAATCTCCTTCACAAGCTTCAAACTTCAAGACCTTATTTCAGTATTTTTTCTTGGGATCGAAATTCGAATGAACAAGCTAAAAGAAGTAAAACAGTTTGTTCCTTGAATTAGCAGCCTGTGCATACAAACGAAAAAAAAGGATGATTTAGAATCGAACAAAAAAAAAAAAAAAAGGGGTCACGTTTTTGTTCGGCAAGTTGTCAAACATTGATTATGCACGAGCGAGAGGAAAAATTATGAGGTTAAGAAGATGGCCATACCCAAAAAAATTAAACCTTTACGCTCGTCGCTCGACACCTGCTCTTTCGATATCTACATGGCTCAATAAGCTTGGTATGAGGCCCTTTTTATAGTTGAGTGTCAGCACATGGTAGAGTTTAACTCAATTTGAAATTTGTGTTATTGAAAGCTTTGTAAAACTCTACAATTGATTGGTTTCGCAATTGAGGAGTCCAACAACTTAAAGAATTCGGATATAATGGGAACATGATTTTTCGATCTTACATAGATATTAAATGATTTCCTTGCAGTGGAGTCCTGGTGCAATAAGGATTTAATGTCTATAGTAAATCAAAGGTCAATTAAATACTTGGATGATGGAATTATGCTGGAATCAGATAAAGCCAAGACTTTGTCTAGGCCATATTAATGAGGCGTGAACCCATGTTTTTTTTAGGGAACAAAAAAAAAAACAAAATAAAGAGGGAGAGAAGGAGAAATTTTGGACTGCAGCATTTACATCCAACAAAAATTTGATTAGAGATGGGCAACTCAATATTCTTCATGTCAAGTAAAGTGCAGCCAAGATAAAACTCCAAGTCATGCACCAAGCCTCGGATACCTGATTTTAATGGCATTGGTCATTAAAAAAACTCCGCCAACAAAATATATTCTTTGGTGGTCAAGGTAAAGTCCCACTTGAAACTAAGTAATATAGTTATTGGGAATGAAACCACAAATTTGTGTAGGGTGAAACTCTAAAAGCTGCAGCTGCGATAATCTTTGGCTTCAAGTATAATTCTGGACGATGCGGTATTGATGGGCAAGGGAAAATCTTGCAATATTGCCAACTTGGGCCAAATTATATGCAAGGGTAGGGGTGGCAAAATGGGTTGAGACTCATTTAAACTAGTTTGGGGTTGGGTTGGGTCTTCAAATTTTATAAATGGGTTGAAGTGGGTTGGCCTTTAGGGGGCTTCAAATTTTTTTGGATCTTAAATAGGTTCAAACGGTTTCTAAATAGTTCCAACAAAATAACATTACAATTTGATAATATTTCACAAATTTGAAAAGTTAGTAATAAAATTATTCTTGCAAATTAAAAATTATGTTAGATAACAAATAAATAATTGAAAAATATACAAATTTGTATTTAAAAAAATATATTTTATTTTGTATTGAACCCGTTAAGGAACCGCATCAACCCATTTACAACCCACCTCAAACCCATTTACAACCCAACCCATTTATAACCAATTCTCAAGAACCCATTTAGAACCCAACCCATTTTCAACCCGATCCAATAAAACCCAATCCAAACCCGACCCAACCCGCCCATTTGCCATATATGCGCAAGGGAAAATCTTACAATTGTATTGCCAAGAAATGGGCTCGGCATTTATGAGCTTGAATTTGAAGCCCAAATTTATTCAAGTTTAAAGATTAGTGGGCTCAATCCTTTCTTTGGAAGGCCATAATTATTTCTTCAAAAAAAAAAAAATTACTTATCTTTTCCCTTAAAAGCAAATTTGGGAAGTTAAGTACTTCAAGTCCCGCCTCACGCAAATATTCGGCATGTTCGTCACCGAGCCTTGAAGTAGGGGGCATTTGTTGGCAATTAAATTTCATCCAATCAAAAATTGATGAGTGTAAATTAAAATATTAAATATTAATTAACTTTTCTATTTATAATTTGGAATTTCCTAAATTTAATTCCAATATTAAATAGTTAATTTTAATTAATATTTTAATATTTATTTTACCGACAAATAAGAGGTCACCAAATGTCAATATGAGGTGTTTCGGCCAATTAAATCAAGTCTTGCAGTCCGAAAGTCCAAAACCAATCAAATGGTGACAAGTGGCGTATTTGGTCGCATGGACCAATCAAAGAATGACACGTAAATGGTATTTTTCTCTTTAAAAAATAATTTATATTGAAGAGATAAATATCGAAGAAGTTGCTAGCAAATTGAAAGACCCTACACAAACACCTATAAATGGGGGTCATTTGGAGCTCAAAAGGATATCAAGGAGTTTTCAAGAGCAAGAGAAGCCAAGAAGATCCCGAAGTTCTCTCAAGGCAAGCTCAAGAAGATTCGTGAAGATCAAAGGCGAAATTCCCGACGTTCTTTGCGAAAGTCATCAAATTAAGGGGTTCAATCCGCGATCAAGGTGTTAGCCCCGCGGTTTGGCGTTTCTCCCAACTCAAATCCACGGTGATTAAGGCGACGTTTAAGGCGTTCTTCGCAGAAATCATCCAAATAAGGCGTTTGATCTGCAGTCAAGGTGTTAAACCAGCAAATCGGCGTTTTTTTTCAAGTCAATCAAGTCAAATCCACAGTGTTCACGGCGTTCTTCACGGTGTTCATCGAAGTTTTCGGCGTTTGATTCATGATCAAGCTACTCGGCCCACGAATCGCGTTAGTGGAATATTAAATCAAATTCGGAGAAAAGAATCAGGGGATTAATCTTTTAGAGATTATTTTCCACTAATTCATATTCTTTTCAAATATTTGTCACATATATTTCTCGACTTGTAATTTGTATTTGCAAAACGCGAAATTTTGTGTGAACAAGTTACATAAAAAATATTAGCATAATACTTTTGTATTTTAAAATAATTATATAACATTAGTAAATAAGTTGTTATTTCAAAATAAATGATAATTATATTCAACTTCTCAAAAATTAAAATATGCTCATAGAAATTTTTAAATATTAGTACTTTGATAATGTCATTATTTTTTTACATTTCAAAATTTATGATAATACAATTTTTTAAAATATATATTTTTTTTCATTTTTTTAGAATATGAGCTGGGTCAACAAGGTTCAACCCAGACCCGTTGGTTTTGGGGCGGGTCTGGGTCCATAAAAAACTTTGGTTTGGCGGGTCTCAAGTGTGGCCAAACGTGCCCCAAACCCGTCCCATTGCCATCCCTAGCCCTACCCACCAAAATCCGATAAGAGTTGACATCCTCATCCACTTATCCAACCAGCCCAAGATTCATAGAAGTATATACGTCCAACTATCTAGACTAGATACTAGACTATATATATTAGTGGGTGTAACACACTATATGCGTTTGTAAAATAAAAATAAAATATAATTTGATCATATGTTTAATAAATTTATAATTTTATATATCATGAAAACTAAAAAAATGATTGAAAATTAAATTTATATATAATGAAAAGAAAAAAAAAAGTGAATGAAAATTAAATTGAATTTTATTATTAAAAATAAATAACAAGATAAAAGTAAACTAAATATTGAAGATAAAGATATGAGAGAAGAGGAAGAGAAGATAATAAAGAGAAATAATATATCAAGTTTAAAAGAAGAGAGAGAAAAGTGAAAAAAATAGGAGAGAGGAAAGAGAATTAAAAAAAGAAAAGAAAAAGCCAGACTAAAGATATCAAACGGTTATTAGAGAGTATTGGTACTTGATAAAAAGACTAATGGATGTAGCACGCTTTATGCGTGTGCAAACTAAGAATGAAAAATAATTTGACTACATGTTTAATAAATTTATAATTTTGTATATTTTGAAAATTTTATATAAAAATGATTGAAAATTAAATTTATATATAATGCAAAAAAAAAATTGATTGAAAATTAAATTGAGTTTTATTATTAAAAATAAATAAAAAGATAAAGTAAACTAAATGTTGAAGATAAAGATATGAGAGAAGATGGAGAAAAGAAAATAAAGAGAAATAATATATCGAGTTGAAAAGAGGAAGGAGAAAAGTAAGAGAAAATAGGAGAAAAGAAAAAAGAAAGAAAAAAAAATCAGACCAAAAATACTAAATAATTATTACAAGGTGTTGGTACTTTATAAAAAAAAAAGTATAAGGATAAATATATCTAACAGCATGCCCCAAGTCTCGCCCTCCACAACTGCACCATCTTGGTCATGGAATCCCCTCAAGGGAATCTAGAACAGCTTGTTGAACCCTTGCCTATAAATATATTTATGAGCAAGCCTAACAAGGTATCCTGTATTTTGCTAAATTTTGAACTCTGCAAGTTGAATTTTGAGCCTACACATCCACGCTCGAACTCTCTCACTTATGATTTGCTTCTAAGCATTCGTGTCCACTCTACATAACATTCCACCTCTGTGGAATCCTTACCTATTTACATTTCTTTTTCATTTTATTGTTAATTTCATTTGAAGAAATATCTTTTCATATATTTCTTGACTATGTATATATTTAAGAAATATCTTTTCATATATTTTTGGATTTTGTATATAATTTTTTTTTATCATGTTTATATTTTCTTTCCTAAAATAAATTCTATCAAATTCCATTGATAGTGGATCTTAGCACTAATTGTGCTCTTGTAATGTGTATATATATAGTGCTCTCTCAATGATAAAAATACACAACAAACTTTCACCTCATTACTTTTCTTATAACTTGCTTTGTCTCATTATTCTTTCAAAATCATATTTTTTCATTATATTTAAGATGGTATCATATATTTCAGATTTCCACATGGTACAAGAGTCATGTCTTGAAAAAAATCAAACATTATCAAAAAATTTCCAACCCAAACATTTAAACAATGACAATGTTTCGGGTATGGATCCATCAAATCCATACTTCATTCACCATCGGATCACTCCAGTCAATCTCAAGACATGGTGAACTCCCAACATGGATTCCCAACAGGACAACTCGAACAATTTGTCCATGCATAATCTATGAAAAATTCAAATAATGTTGCTTAATAAAAATGCTTATGCAAAATGTAGCAAGTCAGGCAATTTTTTTAAAGTTTCAATTAATTTTGTATTTACTAAATCTTGGATTTTGGATAGCGAAGCAACTGATCATGTCACTTCTAATTCCACACTTCTCGCACATACTAAATCCTTGCAGACATCACTTGAAAATTACTTACAGGTTCTTCCGCTCCAATCACTTCTATGGGCACTGTACCATTCAATTTTGATATCACCTTAGACAATGTTTTATGTGTGCCTTCATTTTGCTTAAATTTGATCTCTATAAGCAAGCTAGCCACTTCTTTAAATTGTTGTGCCATTTTTTCTCTCCACATTTTGCGTCTTGCAGAGTTGGCTATGGAGAAGATAATTGGCTCAAGTAAACAGCATGGTGGTCTATATTACATGTCTCCATTAGAAAATGAACATATCTCTTGTCAAGTTTCCTAGCCCCCAAACTTATGACACATGTGACTTGGACATCCATCACCTCTTCATCTCAAATTAGTTTCTCCATTACTCCCTTCAAATGATATTAATTTCTTTGAAAAATAATTTTATTATTTGCGCTTTGGCTAAGCAAACAAGAATTCCATTTTCTTTAAGTTCAAGATCCACACATACTCCTTTTCATTTGTTACATTGTGATATTTGGGGCCCTCACAAAGTTCCCACACATTCAGGAGAATTTTTTTCCTCACTATTGTGGATGATTTTATGAGAGGGTTTTTCTTATGCAACACAAATTCGAAACTCAAAGTATTTTACAATCTTTTATTAACTTTGCATACACTCAATTTTAGGCATCCGCAAAAGCTGTTAGAGTAGACAATGGTTCTGAGTTCAAATCCATGAGAAATTTCATTCAAAATAACGAAATCAAGTATCAACACACTTGTGTTTATACTTCACAACAAAATGGAGTTGTTGAATCAATTGTACATATTCTAAATGCTTCAAATTCACCAACTCCTTCTGCTGATGCTTCAAATTCACCAACTCCTTCTGCTTCTCCCATTCGGCAGTCTACTCATCATAAGCAACCTCCGGCATGGCATAAAGACTACATACTGTCTGCACAAGCCAATCAATCTACCTTGACACCAGGTTCTGAATTAGATACTTGATATCATCTTTTTCATTTGATCTCTTATTCTTGTATCTTTTCTAGCCATCGTACATTTTCAGCTAACATTGCAGGCCACATAAAACCTCACTCTTATACTCAAGTTAATCTAGATCCACATTGGCAGCAAGCAACGAATGAAAAACTAGAAGCATTGCAACACAATAATATGTGGAGCTTAGTTCCTTTTTCGGCCGATCATAAGCCTATTGGTTGCAAATGGGTATACAAGATCAAATACTGATCTGATGGAAATATTAAGCATTATAAGGCTCGTTTTGTCACTAAAGGATATATTCGGGTTGAAAGAGTCGACTGTAGAGAGATATTTTCTCCTACTACCAAACTCACAACACTTCGTTACCTCCTTAGTGTTGCCGCTGCCCGCAATTGGTTCATATACCAATTAGATGTACAAAATGCTTTTCTACACTTAGAGTTGCGCGAGGAAGTATACATGGAGCCTCCGCCTGGTGGCCTCACAAGCTTCAAGAAATTGGTTTTCCATTTTTTCAAACACCATTTAGAAGACTGGTTACCAACAATCAAAGGCTGATTACTCTTTTTTGTCAAAGCTCAGGGTACATCACTTACTATAGTCCTTATCTATGTTGATGATATACTTTTGACAAGGAAATGATCTCCAAGAGATGAAGCATCTCAAAGATTTTACTTATATGATGTTTGATTGTCTATTGAATCATTCATCAATTTGTTTGCTTTCAATAACAACAGTCAAACTTGCCTCCACAGCGTCATCAATGTTGTCACAAGAAAATCCTGAATTTGATCTTTCGATAGAGAACATTAACTCACCGGACTCATGTGGATCCGAACTCCTACAACATGCTGTTGAAATGGATTTACCTATGGTTTGTGAGTGTTATTTGGCATTTCATTTTCAAATTATTGATTTCCCTCCAAAAGATAGCCCAAGTTTTTCTTCCTTACACTTTTGTTTGGTTGTGTATATACTTACTATATTTGTTTTGCTTGCAAATGTTTTGTTGAAGTGTTATTGGATGGCGATGATGTGTTGTTAACAAGGAAAGCTTTAGAAAATGGAGCATTTCTATGTATCCAAAGCCACTTTCAATAGAGATAACAAAGTGCTTATGGCAACATGTGATAAGGGAGAAAATACATAGACTTAAAAGAAAATGGACGACTTAGAGAGTTGATGACATATAATTATTTTCTGATGTATTTGGGGAAGAAGATCTTGTGAGAGCTAGATTATTTAAATACAAGTTAAGACGAAAACCACATATCAAAGAAAAAAGTTATACTTCTAAAAACCACAAGTCAAGATGTAGACGAAACTTACAAAATCATAATCAGTTTACATGCGAAAAAAAGGTTTGAACTGAATGGACTCAAGAGCTTCATGAAAATTTTATGGACGCCGTCAAACAGTTTGGGAAAGGAAGTATGTATTTCTTAATTAATTCCACTTTATGGACTATTTAAATATACCATTACAGATATATATTAGTCAGTTGTTATACAGTTGTAGATACATAGTAGTCAAATTTTATCTAATTCCCAAACACAAACACAAACACATTCATAAATGCCTAAAAGTACCACAATTTGTTGAATGTATTTGATCCGCTTCAAGTAGGATGTTATCCAAAAGAGATACTTGAGCTAATGAACGTACTTGGCCTTACAAGAATGTGAGTTGTGAGCCATCTCCAGGTTTGTTTATCATACTTTACCCACGATCATATAGTTTTAGAATTCTTATGCCCTTTTACATGCAAGATATAGAAAAAGTAATTAATATTAAACTACTTTATAAATAAAGGGAAAGTGGATAAATTTGTTTATCTTATGTATATGATAATTACTACCTTATTTCAAAATTTGTCTTCCTCTGTTCTCAATCATTTGATGTTGATAACTCTATTTTATAGAGTTATTCTAGAGCCTTATTTTATAAATTTCGGCCCAATTTATGTTAAATTGCTAGTTTTTGGTCAAGAGAAATTAATTTAGTTTACTTATTTTCTTTCCTCTTTGTAGAAAAGATTTTGGAGAAAATAAAACAAAAAATAGTCGAAAAATACATGGAGAAAGACCTCGCCTAGGTGGTGTTAAATTAACAACCAGATTCCAGAGGCGTCGCCTAGGCGGATACCAGATTCCGCCTGGGTGGCGTTGCGGACCACCATATCTTATTCCAGAGAGCCTCTAGCCTAGGCGGCATCTAAGGCCGCTTAGGTGACACAAACGAAAAAGAAGTAGCTACCTAGGCAGCGCATGAGCCCACCTAAGCGGTTTTGTATATTTCGAAACTGGCAAATTTTATATCTTAGGCAATTTTCTGCCTAAAAAGAGGAGGAGGGAAGGAAATTGGGGGGATCTAGACGTGAGGGAACGGATAGCAAGAGTTCTTGGAGATTGGACAATACAAGAAGTGGGGAAAAAGAAGATTCACATCACAACCTAGAGTTCTTCTTTTATCTCTTTCTTGTTATTTATGTTTAATTCCTTTAAAATTTCTATCATTGATTCCTTTTGTATGGCGAACTAGATCTATCTCTAGGTCTTTAATGGAATCTTATATGGATTGCTATTGAAAATTCTATGAATCTCTATTAAGTGTTCTACATCTCAATTGTTTTGTTTTGATCTTAATGCGTTCTAATGCTTAGCTACCATTAGAATTGATCTATTAACCCTGATTGAGCTCAGAAGAGAATTTCATGGTTCAGAACTAAACAAAAGAACCGAAGTTTATCATTTCTTCGGGAATATAATTCATAAGAAGGATGAGAGTACCAACTTACCTTAGGTAATCACTCGAAATTGATTCTTCATGCTATTATCTACGTTCAATTCTCATAGAGATTTAGATGATTAATTTAGTTAATAAGGTTTATGCTAGATCGAGAGAGTAGCATAGATAAAATAGAATTTCGGATTATTGAGTATTTTTTTGTCACTAGATAGAGAGGATAAGGAAATCGATTAAAAAACATACAAGGGGAAGTTAAAGACCTAGGTTATTTTATCTTGATATTCTTCCGTAGTTTATTGCATTCGTATTTTACTTTACTCGTACTCAATTTCACAACTCTCTCATTTTTACTCATATTTGCTTGAATTAAGAAGTCACGATTTATGTCAAGAAAATTAGAAAAATTGTTTAGGAATTAGTCTCTGTGGGATCAATATTTTTATACTACTTGTGCAATACGTATGCTTGCGTGTGCCAATTACCAACGCAACAGATGTTTGACTTGATAAACTTCCAAAAGAAATAACCTGTATAAGTTTCTTTCTGATAGAAGATGTAGCATGATTATGCAATAGAATATCCGAATTGGTGCCAAATAGTAAGTCCGGATCCTCTGCTACAAAACGGTGGTACATCTTCTATTCTATTCACTAATACGCGCCATATGCATTGATGAACAATTAAAATAAGGAAAGAGAAAAACTTATTTTATGGAAAAAATTTGAAGATTCTCTTTCTTTATCTTAACCACTCACCAATATACTTGACATGTATTGATGAGGGAAAAAGAAGATATAGCACCTTTTTATAGCAAAGGATTAGGACTGCAAATAGGAAGTGTAATTGTGCTAGGTCTTATAGTTGTCCTATCATTCTATTGCTCCTGTGCTCAGTATTTGAATTGGTGAATTCAATACTCAGTTCTCATTTTCATACAACTTAAAATTTCTTAACTTGCACATTAAATTTTATTAGATTGCACAGTTATATTATCAACATAATATTTAAAAAATAGTAAAGATTTGATATTCACTTGATAAATAAATTGTTACAATTATCTTTTTTAAGTAAGCCTCTTGAGAACAATAGGACGTGTATAAATTAAATACGTAGTATTTAGTTATTCTAATTGCTAAATAGTAAGTAAATATTTATGAGGACAATAAGCTAGTTAGTTTTTATTTAAGGACACTCATGCGACTAATTTTTTGTGGACAAACTATACATTAATACGAAAAAAAATTAGGTTGTGAGAAAAATTAACACATTTAGTTAATCACAATAAATTATTATTAATAATATAATTCAAATGTACAACTTAATAAAATTATTTTGATTACACTCCCTTTTCAAATGTATTTTGCATTGAATATATATAATTTAGCATATTGTATATAAAATAATTTATTATTAAACTCTTCCGTACTCAATGGTTTTTACGTCTTATGTTTTCAGACACCCGCACGCATACTCATTTTATGTAACCTAGGCTGAAAGGGATATACATGAGCTTACGCGCTGTTTATCAGTGGATTTTGGATCAAAATTTGAAAAACAAGACACAAATATAACTAGTTATATTAGGATCCATGACTGTCAAATTTTAATAGAAAATATAATAAATATTTTTATTTATTTTATCAAAATTTTAGTACAAAATTAAATCATATTTATTTACTTTGTACATACGTACTAGGAAAAAAACAGATTTACAATGGTCTATGCGAACGATTTTTTTGTAATAATCGGTCTCCAAGCAATTTTCGACCAACTTTGTGCCCGATCGTAATGATCACAAATTGAACTGTGGGAAATCCGGTGACATGAAAAGCTTAACATTTTAACAAGTTATAGGCAAAATGGTCAATTAATTTAATTTTATTTTCACAACAATTTATATCAACTGGAAAATTGATCAATTGAGTAAAATTAAGTAATTAAGTCAAATAATTAATATCCACAATTGGTCATTTCATTATAGGTGATTGATATTTTTAATTTATGAGGCCAATTATATCGATAATCTAATTGATCAAATTAACTAAGGTATTAATTAATAATTACTATCAAAATAAAAATCAAATGAGTTAAGAAAAGTTAAAAAGTAACTTAAAATGTGCTATTTTTGGGATTGGGAAAACAGTAGCAAATTGAAGAGAATATTAATTTTATTATTTTTATTTTATTCAAATAATTAATTTATGTCACTGATGGATTATTTTGTAATAGGTAATCAATATATATATATATATATATATATTAATTTATAAGGCCAATTACATTAATAAATCAATTGATCAAATTTATAAGGTGCTGATTAAGATTTATTATCAGAATGGAGTGAATATTAATTTTATATGTATACTCAAAAAATAACATAAAATAAAATTTGCAACGGATTTAATCCTTCACAAGATATTACATTTTCCCAATTGTTGAACAAATTTTGCAACGGAAATAAGTGGTCGCAAAAATGACAAACATCTTTGGGGCCGATGTGGTTGGTAGCAAAAGAGGTGAACCATCATAAAGAAATTTGTGACCGGCATACTTGGGCGCAAGAATAGTATCAACAATTGTGACGATCTAGGTGGTTGCAAAGTTGTCTTGCCAAATTCGCGATGAATTTTTGTTGTCACGAATCCAATATGGCAAGAATATTTTAGCATGAGCTTTCTTTTTGCAACCAATTTGACGCTTTTGCGATCAACCTCTTCCACTGCAAATTTTACTAGCAAAAATTAGTTAAATATGTCAAATCCATTAGAAAGTCATTCACATTTCATGGCCAATACAATCAGTCATAAATTTTTTTTGCAAAACGATATTTTTCTAGTAGTAAGTCTGCAACCAATAGTAGTCATAATATAAAGAAAAGAGTATTGTTTAATAACTATCTTTAGTTTGTTATTTTTTTTTTCTTTTTTTCGCCTTACTTTCTATATTCTCTCTCCTTCCACGTCCTTTTTACTTTCTCTCCCCTCTCTATATATATTCTTCAATCTCCTGGTACCAGATCTTCAAGATCATTTTTATTTTACTTTCTTTGTAATTATTTTTTTATTTTTTTGTTTTTTATGATATTATTTTTTACTTATCACCAATTTCATAAATATATTAAAATTAGATAAAAATATTTTGATACTATATATACTTCCAAACTTTTAATATGCCATTAAATTATATTATTTTTTATTATACACATGCTTTGAGTATACAAATATTACTATTTTATAATTAAACCCAATATCAGAAAGAGTCCATGTAATCCACCCTCGAATGAAATAACAATTTCATTTTTATATAAATATCAAATAGAGAAAATGATCATTCTATTTCTACATTTTACATGTGTTTTTATAACTAAAAAGAAAAAAAAAGTATAAAATAAAAATAAAATCAGACAAATTGAAATTTGCGAAGGAAAACCCAAGTAAAAGTGTTAATGCTAGTCCCTCATAATATAGCATCATTTTAATTTTAATCCCTGATGTTTAAATAATAAATCTAAGGTCATTGGGCTCAAACTCGAGTGATGGGGGTTCGAAAGTAGTATCAGCGAAGTCCTGAGTTCGAACCCTCTTGTCCTCTACCTCTTTCACTTTGAGTGAGTGTGTGCATGTGTGTGTGGGGGGGGGGGAGGTGTTTTTCGGTTGACATCTATTAGGTATCCCAAGATGATTATATCAGAAAAAAAATTAATAATAAATCTAAGTGCACGAAAAAAATAAATAAATAACAGACATTTTCTTTCCTTAATAAATGTATGTGCCCCCCGCATGAAACATTTTTGGATAAAATCAATCAAAAGTTAACCTCAAGGGCCAATGTAGGACGACATATTAATTTGTGTCGTTTGAATATGACCGACTAAAATGTTTCATTCAAGGACTACTTTTCGTATCTACCTTTAAAATGAATGTTAATTGATGCATTTACCCTTAAAATCTGGCATGAATTCACTGAAAAAGCAAATTTTAGGACTCACATGATATTATAGTTGAACTTGAAGATTAAGTTATTCCTTTTGAACATTAGGGTTCGAAGTGATTATAGTTAGGGTAAAATTTTAGGGACTAAATATGGAATTCGTCAAACAATGATGGATGCCAAATCCACCAAAAATAAATCTTACTACTTTAAACACAAATAAAATTGTAAATAGAGTGAGAGTATGGTCGATCCTACAGGAAATAACTTATTGACGAATTTCTAAGACAACCAAGTATTCAAAATAAATTAAAAAGGGGGGTTTTGAATAAAAAGTCAATAGAATAAGATAGACGCAAAGAATCAATTAAAAACAAATCTATGTGAATAAAAACTCAATCAATGATAAGTCTTTGCACAACGTTGTCATCGATTGAACATCAATTTAAAGATAACTTTTAATTTATTCAATAGATTGGTTATAGCCTTCAGAAAACTCGTCCAACCTAATATTTTCTTAATAATAGATTAAACATGCAAATAATAGAATTTAACTCGTTTCTAGCATTACAAACTACAAACACCCAATTCTAACCAACAAACCTACAAATGTGGTTGTTCGAAAATAGATTGTGTATTTTCTGTATTATAATTCAAAAGTTTCGACCAAATCGAATTATACTACTTTCCACTTGTGTTGATTTAATCAAACAATTACGGATTCAATCTTATGAACTGAATATATGCTATTTCATCAATGAACAACTAACCACATTGAACAAATAACCAAATAATATTAAAGGATCGAGTTTTTTCGAAAGAGCACAGAAAAATATATAAATATTGCATTAAAATAAAAAACAAGCAAATTGATTAGATCTCACAATCCTTTAACAAAACGTTCGTTGCATTACTCCTTGATTGAAGAAAGTAGTTTAGCCACATATGACCATAAATACAACTTCAACTAAACATATAAAAGGTCAAAATCTCTAAGCAAACTAATAACTAGAATTAAAAGTTTCAAGACAATGTCTTAGAGCACGTATATAAAGTATTCTAACCCTCGATCGAACGACTAACAGGGCCAGAAAAATTCTTTCGAAAGCTTCAGAAGTTGTAGGCAAGAAGAAGTTTGTTTCCAAGTCGAACTCTTGCCATAACTAGACATTTTCCTTCTATTGCCCGCATAGAAAATTCTAGCCATAAGGCGTGATCACACGCCTTAGGCAACGAGCATGGTTGTTTTCATATTTAACTTTTCAGCTTCCTTGTATGACATTCTTCTGCACTTTTTACTATCTTTAGGCCCTTTTTGTGGCACTTTACATTAATTTTCACCTACGACAAGTAAGAAATTAATTTGGTGAAGTTCTAACTATTTTAAAACCCAAATTTAGTCAAAACAAGTGGAAATATGGTCTAAAACTTGGTCAAAATGGAAAATTATCAAATAAATGTGTAGAATATAATTAAGTAGAAGATTCTACTGTAAAACACGAGGTGCAAAACACAACAAGAATACATCCTATTTAGTGAGCAATCAATTTAATATAAAATTAATTTTTGTGGTGAATTTCGTTTATAACAGATCTGATAGTAAATGCCTTATTAGTTATTGTTGATTATTTGTTTAGTGCTGTTGACATTAAATTTTTTCATTAATCCATCACAATTAAATTTATGACAGAATTTCTCTATTACGAATTTTCTATTAGTGAAGTGGTGCTTTTTTATAATAATATCAAGAGGTCCATTTCCACAAAAATAGACATGATTGAGATTATAAAAAAATAAAAATAAAAAATAAACATATAATTAATTCTTACAATACCCTACACCTTGCTTCACCTGCTTTTGTAATCAAACTTAACTAATTCAGACTTTTGTTTTGTTTTGTTTTGTTTTGTGTTTTTTTTTTTGTTTTAATAATTCATCTAACATCAATCTCTATTGAAATATATTACATTTTTGTGACCAATTTTTTCGGTCGCAAATTGACATTTTTCTAGTTTGTGGTTAATCGAAAATTCGATTACCGTCGACATTCGTATTCGTAATTTATAGGACAAAATATCCATATCCTTTTAAAGCTGATATTTTCAATGTTCGATTATAGATATTTGGTTATAAAGTGATACGAATATGGTAATTGGATATCTAATCAGTTTAATATTGTCTCCGAATACATATCTATTTATATATTCAATTATCATCAATTTAGTTGTATCCTTTAATTATATCCAATAAATAATGTTTCAAAAATATAACTTATATGTTTACAAAATTTTTTATGTGCTTTTAATAATATTTTATTTTTTAAAATTGATTGATGTATTTATTGATATAATTTTGTAAAATTAATCTCTTGTTTAATTTTCAAAAATTATATTTTTAATAATCATATGCAATAAATTTGATATGATATAAGATATTTATATAATAAATAGTTCATATTATTTAAAAGACAAAAATAAATTATTGTTTCAAACAGTATACATGAAATTTTTTTTAATGGATACCATATCTTTGTAAATTACAGAGATATAAAATAAATAAATAAATAAACATATCATATATGAACTTTAGGTGCAATAATAATATGTATACATAGGAGTTTTTGTAAATAAATATATTATAATGAAAAGAATATGGCTAAATTATATATACACAAATTCAAATATTCAATTACTTATAGTTCCATATTATTATTTGCAATTGAATAACATACTCAAAAATTCTTAATTGGACCATGAATGTTTAATTATTTATAATTGAATATGTTTTTAAAAATTACAACCACATACGTATAAATTTGATATTTGATGAATACAAATATAGATATTGGTTTTAAATGTTCGTATTCAAATCAATATTGAATATAATTAAATAGGTATGGAAATGGCATATTCAATTTGTTTAGCATCTATTTACACCCGTGCATATTTAATCCAAAAATATGTCATTGATTTATTAAGGTATATAAGAAGAAAGTACAGGAATCCTTTTGAATTCATCGTCCAGATTTATTTATATATTAGGGATAATTATTTTTTGCCATTCAAAATATAACATTTTTTAGACTTTGCCACCTAAACATTTTTTTGTGATCGGTTACCACCCAAACTACAATTTTTTTTGACTTTACTACGTGAGAGAATTTTCCGGCCAAAAAAGTTGCTGGAATTATATCATGTGCACATGACTTTCACAAGGCAATTTCCGTCATTTCGCTTGTAGAAAAAATTGTTTGTAAAAATGTCACCCAAGGAATTTGAACCCGGGCCATGAAAGAGTCAAGCCACAACCATTACCACTTGACTAACTAATAAGATTATTCAACAATTGGCAGATATAGATATTTGTAGGTTTTGTGTATCAATTCAAATAAATCCATTTTAATATCAATTTGAAATCTACAAAAATGAAAGGAATATATTTATTTTTTTAATTGATATTTCTTTTATTTTAATATCAATTTTAATTCAAAAAATAAAAAGAATAAATTATTCTTTTTAAAGAAAATTTTATCTTGCTAAATTAATAATTTTGAAAAGAAATTGATAAAAATTATTTTTTAAAGAAATGGGATAAAAATAAATTTAATTAACTTAAAAAATGGATAAAATTTATTTCTTAAAAAGATTATTAAAATTAGTCAAATTTATTCTGTCCCTTTTTATAAAAAAAATAATTACATTAACAAGATCAAATTTTATTTAAAAAATAGTTTTTATTCGTTTTATTTTTGTGGATTTCAAATTAATATTAAAATATGTTTATTTAAATTTATAAAAGTAATATAAAATTGCTTAAATCTGCCTTACATTTACCAATAGTAGGTTAAGTTGTAATATGTGTGGTTACACTTGTGTCTGGCCTGTGTTTGAATACGATGAAAAACATTTTACAAATAATTTCCGCATGTGGAATGACAGAAATGCCCCAAGCAAAATCATGTGTCATGCATGCGATATGATTCCAAGGACTTTTTAAGCTAGATTTTGCTTCCAGGTGGTAAAGTCAAAAAATCATGTAGTTTGGATGGCAACTGACGACAAAAATCATTACCCCTATATATTAATCTTTCTAAAAATCATTACCCCTATATATTAATCTTTCTAAAATCATGATCTCTTTTAAAATACAAGAATCCTTTTGAATTTATCTTTCATATTTATTTGTGTTTTTTTCTGTGGAATTCTAGCAAAGTTTCCGCCAAAAAGACAAGACTATTTTTATTTTTCAATTTTTTGCAAAATTTTCACGAAAAATTCCACTGAAAAGTTTATAATTAATTTTGTATTTTTGATTTTTCAGCGGAAAATCCCCCTAAAAATTTAGAAAGTAATATTATCCTTTTTCTTTTTTGCAATTCCAGCAAAAACTTATGCGGGATTTCCATTGAAAAAATTGCAAATTAATATTTTTACATTTTTAATTTTCCAGTGGAAGTTGCCTTCAAAAATGTACATTAATATTATGTGTTCAAGTTAGTAGGTACAATTTTATTTCCCCTTTTGTAGTTTCCAATTTCTGAAAACCATAATAAACCGTATAAAAAGTAAATATCTTATACATTGCCACACAATTACAAATGTTTGTCATATACGCCATTAAATAGCTACATCTATACATAATAATTTGAATGCCTTAAGGCCGTTATATTAAGTGTAGTGTGTATTAATATATGGATGGCTAGGGGTGTCAAAACTTGACCCAACCCGTCAACCCGATTAAGACCCACCCGAAAAAAATCAGGTTTGGGTTTGGAGGTTTCGGGTTCGGGTCGAATCGGGTCGAACCCGAAAACCAACCTGAAAAATAATTTCGGGTTGCATTGGGTTTCGGGTTTACCCGCGAACCCGAAAAAAAATAAGGTCACCCAAAACCCGAACCCAACCCGAATAACCCAACCCACCCAAAATATGGGTACTATAAATTGATTTTGTTTTTTGAGTCCAAACCTTAGATCAGTATTCAGCCGACACAGGTTTGCTCTCTGTTCTCTCTCTCACTCTCTGCTCCCTCTGTAACTCAGGCGGCGTCGCGGCTGTCACACGGCGGACGGATGGACGACGTAAAATTTGGGTATTTAGGTACGGTCTCTGCTCTCTCTCACTCTCTGCTCTCTATTCTCTGCTCTCGGCTCTCTATTCTCTCTCTCACTCGCTGCTTTCTGTTCTCTCTCTCATTGTCTGCTATGTCTGTAACTAAGGAGGCGACGCACGGCGGAGACGCACAGAAGAGACGCACGGCGGACGGACCACATTCCTTGCTTGAAGAATCTGTGTGAAAGGTTATTCTTAGTAAATATTTTTGTAATAGTTAAGAACAATGTTGATTAGTTCAGTCTTTTTTTTCTTTTTTTCAAGATTCTGGTGTTAATGTATGTATCCCTTGATCATAGGGTTTTCAAGATTGTGAATCTTTGTTCTTTTTGTATAGGTTTATGGAAAATTAATGCTTAGTTTTTTTTTTATTCATCTAGAAATCTCATGTTAATTTTTCTTATGCCACACCATAATTACTGCATTGATTTTATATATATGATGCAATAAAAGTGCTGGTGTATGGTCAAGGATCCAAAAATATCTTGTGGTCTGGCAAAAGACAAGAAAATATCATGCAGCTTTCTATTATGATATTACCTTAATCCAATTAAAGCTGTCTGAATTGAATCCTATGTCTGTCACTGGGCTCATGAACCCCTTTGCAATCTAGTCTTACACAACTTAATTAAACAAATTTTCCTAAATTATATATATATATATATATATATATATGTCATAATTTAAACTACAAACAAAATTTGGAAAACGGGATAAGAAAATAGAATAATGTTGATATATATATAGATTCTTTTAGCAATGTTCATGATTCGAATAATGTATGTATGTATACTATCTCATGCCTTAATTCTTACATTTATTTTGTCTTATTTTTTAGAATGGACTCGGAGCCTATTGACCTTGATCTTCATGATGATGAAGAGGGTAGCGTGCAAGGCGAGCCCTCGGAAAGTTGCAAAGGCAAACGCAAGAGGCAATTGAAATCAAAGTAGTGGCAATACTTTGAGATTCTACCCTCAAAAAACGATGAGCCATTACGCTGTAAATGCAAAGGTTGTGGGGCTACTTACCGAGCTGACAGTAGTATGGGCACATGTAATTTACAATGACATATACAAAAGCAATGCCCTAGACAAAATACCCGTGATATAGCTCAAGCTTTGTTAGAACAAGGTGAAAAGGGACTTGGTATTCGATCACAAAAATTTAATCAAGAAAACTTTAGAGAGCTGTTGATCTTAGCAATCATGAGACATGAGTTGCCATTTCAGTTCGTTGAATATGAGGCGATAAGATCTATTTTCTCTTATTTGGAACCTCAAGTTTGCCATTTTACTAGAAATACGGCAAGGGCAGATATTATTAAGATGCACAAAAGTGAAATTGGTAGGCTTGCTAGTGAATTGCATTCATGTCCTGGAAAAATATGTTTTACTTCTGATTTGTGGACTTCTATTGCTACTGATGGTTATATTTGTTTGACTGAACACTATGTTGATTGCAATTGGTCATTGCAAAAGAGAATTTTAAACTTCTCTTATTTGCCACCACCTCACTCGGGCATTGCATTGTGTGATAAAATTAGCATGTTGTTGGCTAATTGGGGTATTGATGGAAAGGTTTTTACAATCACTTTAGATAATGCTTCTGCAAATGATGTTCTTGTGGATTATTTGAGAGATCAACTTGCTTTAAAGTGTCAATTAGTGAGTGGTGGTGATTTTCTGCATGTTCGTTGTTGTGCACATATTTTGAATCTAATTGTGCAAGAGGGTCTTAAAGAAATTGACAGTTCTGTTGAGAAAGTTCGTGAGTGTGTGAAATATGTCAAAGGTAGTCAAGTCAGAAGAGAAAGATTTCTTGCATCTGTATCACATGTTGCACTTGATCCAAGAAAAAGCTTGAGGCAAGATGTTCCGATTAGGTGGAATTCTACCTATTTAATGCTTTCTAATGCCTTGCACTACCGTCGTGCTTTTAATCATTTGAAGTTTGTTGATTCGAATTTCACACACTGTCCTTCTATTGTTGAATGGGAAAAGGTTGAAAAGATTGGTAAGTTTCTTGATGTTTTTTATCAGACCACAAATTTATTTTCTGGAGTTAAATATCCTACTGCCAATCTCTATTTTCCTCGGATCTTTACAATTGAGATGACATTGAATCAAGAATTGGAAAGTGGTGATATGTTCATGAGATCCATGGCTTATCAAATGTTTGAGAAATTTGACAAGTATTGGAATGATTACAATGTTCTATTTGCCATTTCTATGGTATTTGATCCGAGGTTTAAGATGCAGTTTGTTGAGTTTTGCTAAAAAAAGCTTTATGGGTCTGATAATGTCGAGATACAGAAAGTTAAGGATAAGTTGTTCTCTCTGTATGATGAGTATGCACGCAATGCTATTAAGCCATCTTCTAGTGGAAGTGCATCTTCAAGTTCTCGTAGTGCCTTTGATGATATTCCTTCTCCTGCCACTGCTAGCAGATGTCTTGATGTGTTGAGGGTAAGTATAACTTTATTTTCACATTTCATTGGTATTTATGTATTTATTTGACATTATGTTGATACATTTTACGTATGATACTTTAGGAGTTTGACTCATTTACAAGTTCAGAACCTATCCTTCAAAAGACTCAATTGGAGCTTTATTTGGAAGAAACAAAGCTCGATAGGTGTTCTCAACTTGATGTTCTTGCCTATTGGAAGGCTCAGCAATTCAGGTATCCGGAACTCGCTCAATTGGCTAGAGATGTTTTAACCGTCCCAATTTCTACTGTTGCCTCCGAGTCGGCTTTTAGCACTGGTGGTATAATTCTTGATCAATATCGTAGTGCAATGAAATCGGATGTTGTTGAGGCATTGGTATGTTGTAAAGATTGGATGTTTGGTCAAAAAGGTATGGTTTAATTATTTTGTTTATGATTTGATTAACTAATATTTCAATTTTTTGACATTTTTTCTTTGTTGCAGAAACTAATGTGCAATTGGATGAATTGACTGAGAATATCATGAGTTTATTTATAAATCGCACCGATGATGAATCAAGTACTGCTGCGACTAATGCTTCGAACATTGATGATATATGACATTGAGAGTAAATACAATTTTTATATTTCATATATATTCGAAGTTCTATATATATATATATATATTATTTTTCAAATTCCATTCACTTCAAAAATATTGTTTTTTTGGGTTTTTTATTTATTATTTTCAGGTTTGGCTTATTAATGTGGAGTATGGAGAAGCTTGTATTGAGATGAAGTGGATGAGAAATGAATTGAAGAAGATTTGAATATTGTTAAACTTAATTATTATGTTATGTTGTTGAGAAGATTTGGATTTTTGTTAAAAAAACTTGTGGTCATATTATGTTTGTGTTACGACTTATGGTGTTTTGAGTCCTCTAGAACAATGGTTGGGTATGAATTTGATATTTTGGCATCATGTTAATGACTTAGGGATGCATTCAATGTTTTGGGATCATATTTTAGTACATGATGTTATGTTTATGTTAGAGATAAATTTGATGTTGTGTTTGATATGAATTTGATATTTTAGTATGTGATATTATGTTTAATGTTAGTGATACATGTGATGTTACTTTCTTTTTAAATATTAGATTTTTTTTCATATTTTTAGTAGTATATTTAGCAAGTTTTTGTTATAAAAAACTGAAAATTTTTATTAAAAAAATGGGTCAGGTCGGGTTGGGTTGGGTCGAATCGGGTTATTGGGTGACCTGACAACAAATCAGGTCAACCCGAACCCAATAAGGTCAGGTTTGGGTTGACCTTTTCGGGTTGGGCATCGGGCCGGGTCGGGTTCGGGTTGGGGTTTTTCATGTTATATCCTTACATCAACCCGACCCGAACCCACCCGACCCACCCGTTTTGACACCCCTGGCCTCGTTATACTCTATTTTGGAACATATAAATTTATGACAAAATTTCTATGTCACGAATTTTCTATTAGCGAAGGTGGTGCTTTTTTATAATAATATCAAGAGGTCCGGTTCCACGAAAATAGACATGATTGAGATTATAGAAATATAAAAAATGAAAAATAAACATATAATTAATTCTTACAATACCCTACACATTGCTTCACCTGCTTTTGTAATCAAACTTAACTAATTCCGACTTTGGTTTTGTGTTTTTTTGATAATTCATTTAACATCAATCTCTGCTGAAAAATATTACATTTAATATGTTGTGAGCCTAGTATTCGTTTTTTGGGATCAGATCTAGCAGCAAACAAAGCCGAAAAATCTCCCGATCCTCTTCAAACAAAGGCGGCACCGAATTTTTGGTACTGATGGTGTGGGCAATGCACGTCTTGGAGATGGAGGTATATAATCGGGAATATTCTTGGCTTTCTCTACTTTATCTTCAGGTATCTGAGCTGCACGCGCCATGAGGAGTGATCAATTAATTAATTATCTTAGAAAAATCGAAAAATTTCTTGCAACCTGATTCGATATATACTCAATTGAGTGGAGCATACATCTGTATTCAGTAACCAAATGGAATGAAATTGAGGAATTGTTTAGCAATAATTGTAAGGTGAAAGTGACACACAATGTGCACATAATTTAACTGAAGATTTTATTCTACCGAAAACAATTCAAAATGACATACCACTTGAAGAGAAGCTATGGCTCTTCTCCATGGGAATGGGAGTCTTGGTAGCAAGAACTGCTGAGGCAACATAGAAGGTTATGAGCAAAGAAAAAATAATGTGGAGATTAATTGCCTTTCTTGGATCCATTTTGGAGTTCATATAAAATGAAAATACTGTGGTTTTTGTTCTTTTATAGACGAGAATGAAAGAGAGAAGCCCTTAAATGAGCATTGAGTAAACTTCTTAGAAATTTCTAGTCTAAAGAGAGAATAACTGAAGATTTTATTCTGGAGTTCGTATAAAATTGTTCTTTTATAGATGAGAATAAAAGGGAGAAGCCCTTAAATGAGCATTGAGTAAACTTCTTAGAAATGAAAAAAGTTTGACAAGTCTGCAAATTAATGGTACAATTTTGACACTCTTTTCTTTCAAAGTCTAGGGGCACTATTTGTCACATTTTCTATGATTGAATATTATTTTACTCACTAAAATATAGTGCCCAAGTTTGAACTTTGTTGATGATATAAAATTTGTCAGTTATGTAATAGTATTATGAGTTGGTAGTGTCCGATTTATAATACCTAATTATCTGATAAGTCGTGAGACTCAATTTATTAATCCGAAGGCTTAATTTACTAATTTGGTCTGATTAAATTAGTCCATCTATCTTCTACATCAAATATCGTAACTGACCTTTTCATTAGAAAGGAAAATATAAACCCACAATACAAGTGTTTGAAAGTGCTTGCACTGACAAATTAATTTTAGATAATTAAAACAAAAGTATACCTTATCTGTGCACAATTTATAGTTGGTCAAAATTAAATTTTAATAGTTTAATTTTTCTGCCAAAAAAATAGTTTATGAATTTTAAAAATTCAATCAAATAAGTAGATACCCTTTAAAAGTGTGGTTTTATAATTTTATTATCAATTTGTCGTGTACAGATCAAATATATATATATCGACTAATCTAATTTTCAATTTATAGATATTTATTTATGAAATAAAATCAAAATTAGAAAAAAAAACTATAACTTATCTATGCAATTAAAGAATTTCAACTAAACAAATTGTAAGATACTATGTAGAAATACTTATTTTTAATTTAGTTAAATTTAATAAATTTTGCGATGTGTAAAATTTTATCCGTTGGTATAATATTTCAAGAATGTAGTAAATGTTTTTTCATAATACGAAAAAGTGTTTAATAAAATCATAAAGAGAAAGATCAGATAAGTAAATTAAGCCTACTGGTATTCAATTACCCATAGAAAACCAAGTCAACGCTGTTCAACTAGTTGACATTTCTTCGAACTTTCACATTACTACTTTTTTTCTTAGTAATGGCAGCTGGGGATTATCGAATATTATAATGGGTGGCTAAAACAGTTGATGTGTATATAAATTTTCTAACTTTTGATGCGATTTTTGTATGTTAGCACTTAGCTGTATTAGCTGATCAACATTGGCGAGCTAGGAAGATCGATAATGTAATCAAGATTGACGATATTTGTCATTTCTATCAGTTAATTTATAGGTTTAAAATCGACGAATTCATTACATGAGACACTAGCAGATCATAGATGCCATTTAAATATATATAAATGATTTTAATTGACCGAATCAGCGGCAAATGCCGATTTTTTTCCTAAAAAAAATTCTTCCCATTAATCGTTGTGGTGAGACAATAATACACATTTTAAAATAAGATAGTGCAAAATTTCTCTTAATTACTAGCCAGCACAACACAATGAGAAATTTTTTTCAAAAGCTAATCAACTCTTTTCAATGAAGTCTCCTAAGTAACTTATTCTGTACACTCAAATCCAAATAAAGGTGTAGAAAATATCATATTCGAATATAGATACTCAATTTTGAATGAAAAGTATAAAATATCATATTCAAATAGAGATATAAAGGCAAAATTGGAGTAAGATATAAGATGCGTGCTCAAAGAAATAGAAATTTATTCGCAAAGAATTTCATCTCATAGTGGAGTTAATCACACGTCGTATCTTTTCCACTTGAAACAGTTAAAACCGTTACAAATGATTATATTCAATGTTTAAAGTTTAACCCGTCGATTTTCTAAAACAAATCTTGCCACAAACCTTGAAGATCATTATAATATTTTTCAATAGGTCCTCTAACTTGTCTCTTTCTTGTCACTCGTATTTGTAGATCATTTGCATACATTAGTCCTATGAAAATAAGTTAAAGCGATAGAATACCATACCAATTTTGTAATTGGCCTAATTAATTGCAAATATATTTGTGTTGACCTAATATATTTATCTCAAATAAGGCATAGTCGGTGCTCTTCAACCTAATGCCGATCTGTGCAACAGACTTGAATGGCAGTTTTTGATACAACACGACTACAATGTGAAGGAAATAATTCAGTCAGCATATTAATTTTGGGGGGGGGGGGGGGGGGGAAGAGAGAGAGAGAGAGAGAGAGAGGCATTAATATATATAATGATAAATAACTTCAAAATAATTATTTATTGGAAAAATTTATAATTAGACTCCCTAAAGTTAGGTCAAATTACAGGTTGGCCCCCTGAAGTTAAGTCAAATTATAGGTAGGCACCCTCATGTATGGAAAATTACAGATACGTCCCTTGAGGTTTGGATTCGACTAACATCCAAGAAAAAAACAATTGAATGACTTTGTTATCCTTGTTGAAATGTTAAGAAAATATAATTAAAAAATTCCACAATTCAGGTTAAATATAAAATGACAAGTTTGTTCATTTCCTTAGTGAAAATTATCAATTCCAATAAGAATATTATTGTCTACGAAAAAGTTTTAATTTTTTGTTAAAAGGTAAATTGGAGTTCCGTTATAATTTTTTGCTTGCATATGCAAATCACGGTGTATCATTGACCGGAATGCGCTACCAACTAGCCGGACCCAAACGTCAAGGGAGGTATATGTAATTTTTCATATATATGGGCGTCTAACTATAATTTAACCGAACCTCAGGGGGTGTAAGTGTAATTTTTCCTTATTTATTAAAAGATAATTTTGAGTTCGTTTAATTATTTATATTTAATATGAATATTTAATATAGTTAATCATTAAGTTAGCACATTAATTGTGTGTGTGTGTGTGTGTGTGTGTGTGAGAGAGAGAGAGAGAGAGAGAGAGAGAGAGAAGAGTTGAAATAGTTGGCGCGATGGGGTAGCTCACCTTGGCTATGCGCTGGGGACTTCAATGAAATTTTATTTGATGACGAAAAACTTGAGGGTTTGGCAAGGTCCAACCACCTTACGAGATCGTTTAGAAGAACTATTACTAAAAGTGTGTTGTTTGACTTGGGTTATGTTGGTTTCCCGTATACATGATACGCTACCAATTAGTCGAACCCAAACCTCAAAGGAGGTATATGTAATTTTCATATATATGGGGGTCTAACTATAATTTAACCAAACCTCAGGGGGTGTAAGTATAATTTTTCCTTATTTATTGAAAGATAATTCGCATTCGTTTAATTATTTATATTTAATATGAATAGTTAATATAGTTAATCATTAAGTCAGCACATTAATTTTGTGTGTGTGTGTGTGTGTGTGAGAGAGAGAGAGAGAGAGAGAGAGAGAGAGAGAGAGAGTGAAGCGTTGAAACGGTTGGCGCGAGGAGGTAGCTCACCCTGGCTATGCGCTGGGGACTTCAATGAAATTCTATTTGATGACGAAAAACTTGAGGGTTTGGCAAGGTCCAACCACCTTATGAGATCCTTTAGAAGAACTATTACTGAAAGTGTGCTGTTTGACTTGGGTTATGTTGGTTTCCCGTATACATGGTGCAATAACCGCGAAGCTCCGAGCACCATATGAGAACGATTGGACCGAGCATTGGCCAACTCTTCTTGGATCCAACATCACCCGTTTGTTATAGTCAACTCTTCTTGGATCCAAAAATAAAAATCCCGAGCATGTTAGTCTATTTCGGCCCATTAGCCTTTGTAATGTAGTCTACAAATTGGTGTCTAAGGTTGTTGCAAATCGTATTAGGCCTTGTCTTTCTAAGATCATATCTCAATCACAATCTTCTTTTATCCTTGGTCGATTAATAATGGACAACATTTTAATTGCCTTCAAAATCAATCATGCCAAGTCGGCTGGTGTCTTTAGTGGGAACATGGACTCGGATGCAAAGAAGGAGCTAGTAGCTACATTGGGAGTCAAGGAGGTGCACCACCATGACATGTACTTGGGCTTGTCGTCGATCGTTGGGCGTTCAAAACGGGCGGCGTTTGGGAGTATTCAGGACAAAGTATGGAAAAGAGTTCAAGGTTGGTCTGAAAAAACTCTATCTATGGCCGGCCGGGAGGTGCTTATCAAAGTTGTTCTCCAATCGATCCCTACCTATTGTATGGGGTGTTTTCTTCTCGCGGTGGATTTCATTAAAGAAGTGAAATATATGATCCGAAGATTTTAGTGGATTGGAAAGAATGAAAATAAGGTTTCATGGGTTGCTCGGGGCGCTGTGTATTGAAGCAAGAAGGATGGGGGGGGGGGTAGGATTTCGTAACCTTCGTGCTTTCAATTTGGCATTTCTAAGCCTAATAGTTTGCTTAGCCAGGTGTTCCGTAATCGTTATTTTCCAAAGGGGGATTTTTTGAACACGAAACTGGCTATAGACCGTCTTTTATTTGGCGATGCTTGCGCGAAACACAACAGCTGATTAGTGCGGGTTGTTAGTGGGGAGTTGGAGATGGGTCCGATTTTAAGATATGGGAAGATCCTTGGCTTGCTAGGCCTTATAAATTCCGGCCAGTTACTTCCAAACCTCCAGCGTGTATACTCACTATGGTCAGTGATCTTATAGATCCTAATGAGGGTAGGTGGTGGATGGACCTCATTGAATCGTTGTTTTGGCCGGAGGACGTGCGCCATATAATTGCTATTCCCCTAGCCAATGGCCATCACAGTGATGCACTATTGTGGCACCATTCGAGACATGGTAAGTTTGAAGTTCGCTCTACGTATCATGTCACACGGTCTCTATTGTAGGATTTTGGACCATCAACAGCTCGAGGCATAGAAGAACTGGCTTTTGTTTGGAAGTTGGGCGTACTGCCTAAAGTTCGGGTGTTCGTTTGGCGAGTTAGCCAAGAGGCCCTCCCTACGGCAATGAATCTCTGACTGCCGGCATATCGATGTAGAGTTCGGCTGCCCTTTCTGTGATGATCCAGATGAGGAGATGCCTGCATGCTTTGCTTGAATGCCCATTGTCACGCCAAGTTTGGTTTCTCTCTAATATCTCATGGAGAGTGGCCTCTTGTAGGCAAGGCGGCGCGGGTGCGTGGCTTAAAAATATGCATGCGGAGCTGGACAGTTTGGAGTTGGATTGGTTTGCTATTCTATTATGGCTGATCTAGTGGAACCGGAATAACAAATGGAGTTGGGGGGGAAGTTATAGCTCTATGGAACTGCTCCAATGGGCGCACTCTATGTTGGGGGCTTGGAGACGAATGGAGGCTGTCGCAGCATCTCCGGTACAGCAGCGGGTGCATCACTCTTGGCGTCTGACAAGGCCGAATCAACTGAAGATCAATTTTGATGGCTCGTTGTTTTCAACTAGTAGTGAAATCGGGAGGGGCGTTGTGGTGCAGGATAGCCAAGGGGCATGTCAAGGCTAGCTCTCATCACGAGAGGTTGGTGTTCATACAAAATTTCGTATCTATAAAACAAACAAGTACAAGACAAGAAAAGTATCTGACAAATATTTCAAATTTGAAGAATGGATACAATTTAAAAGGAAAATAATTTCCTAGAAGACTAATCCCCTGATTCTTCTCTCTGAATTTATTTCCGAGGGCTTGAAGCTTGTTCTCGGATGAATGATGTGATTCCTTCCTAGATTTGTGGAATCGAAGGTCTTGCAGCGCTTGCGCTTTGAAGACGAAGTAGAACCTTTGTGGATGCAGTACGTCGTCCTAGTGGTCGCTTGCAATTTGAAGACTTGAGAATTTTGAGAGCTCGTACGAAGATCGTGTTCTTGTGAGCTTGTCTTGAGAGAACTTCGGAATCTTCTTGGCTCCTCTAGCTCTGGAAAACTTCTTTTTTTTTTTGAGAGCCAAATTGCCCTTATTTATAGGTGTTTATGAACGATTTTCAGGTTGCTACCTGACTTCTTCGGTATTTATCTCTTTAATATAAATTATTATTAAAGAGAAAAATATCATTTACGTGCATTATTTGATTGGTCCATGCGGCCAAATGCGCCACTGTTATCATTTGATTGGTTTTGGACTTTCGGGATGCAAGACTTGATTTAATTGGCCGGAACACCTCATATTGACACGTGGCAACTTCTCATTTGCCTATAAAATAAGTACTAAAATATCAATTACAATTAACTATTTAATATTGGAATTAAATTTAGGAACTCCCAAAATGTAAATAGAAAATGTAATTAATATTTAATATTTTAATTTACATTTGTCACTTTTTCATTAGACGAAATTTAATCGCCAACAGTTGGTATACAGGATTGCCGAGTTTTCTGAACTGCTTGCTGCTAGGGATGCTCCAAGTTTCGCACTTAAGATGGGCTAGAGAGACTTTATTCTTGAAGGCAATTGCTACGTTGTGATTCAAAAATTGAAGTCTCGAGATCGAGATTCTTCCCCTCAAGTAATCTAGTTTGTGAGACTACATCATTACTTGATCAATGAGGACGTGTCGAATTTCATCATGTTGGCCGCCTAGGTAATAGAGTCGCAGACTCCCTTGCCAAGAATGCTACGATCTCCGCGGAGGGAGTGGCGAATTTACCGTCATTTGCACTACAATTTGTCACACTAGATGCTTCGGTTGAATAAAAGCCATTTGCTTTGTTTCAAAAAAAATATATAGAAAAATATATATATTTAATTAAAATTGAATGTTGATATATGAATAAAATAATTTTTTAAAAATAATTCATCTGATATATTCGTATATTCAAGGTTGTAAACGGCACTACAAGAAAAACGCGGAATTGAGACCAGCTTTGCGTCCTATCATAGTCATTTGGTTAGGGAAATAATCATTGCGTGTGCGTAAGCATTAGTTTTTTTTTTTTCTTTCAATACAATTTTGTCACTTTTTTGTGTTTTCTTTCAAAGTCTAGGGGTAGTATATTTCCTTCACATGGTCTCCCCGTTTCTATCTTGGTGGGGCACATAAGGTGCATCTATTATGATTGAATATTATTTTACTCATTAAAATATATTGCCCGCACGTGGAATTAGGTTCTACGATATATGCTTCTCGCCAATATAGTGAACAAGTAGCTGAATTTCATTTTTTAAAAAACTACTTTTATTATCAATTTGTCGTATAGTTTAAGAATTGTTTTTAAAAAAGCCCATACTTCTGTCGAAAAAAAAATAGTCTTAAGAATTTTAAAAATTCAATCAAATTAGTAGATACCCTTTAAAAGTATGGTTTTATACTTTTATTATCAATTTGTCGTGTACAGATCAAATATATACACTAACTAATCTAATTTTCCATTTATAGATATTTCTTTATGAAGTAAAATCAAAATTAGAAAAAAAAAATATAACTTATCTATGCAATTAAAGATTTTCAACTAAAAAAAAATTGTAAGATACTATGTAGAAATATTTATTTTAAATTTAGTTAAGTTTAATAAATTTTGCGATATGTAAAATTTTATCTGTTAGTATAATATTTCAAGAATGCAGTAAATGTTTTTTCATAATACGAAAAAATGTTTAATAAAAACCTAAAGAGAAATACCAGATAAGGACCCACAGAAAACCAAAGCAACGCTATTCAATTAGTTAACATTTCTTCGAACTTTCACATTACTACTTTTTTTCTTAGTAATGGCAGCTGAGGTTTATCTAATATTCTAATGGGTGACTAAAACAGTTGATGTGCATATAAATCTTCTATCTTTTGATGCGATTTTTGTATGTTAGCACTTAGCAGTATTAGCTGATCAACATTGGCGAGCTAGGAAGATTGATATTAGCAGTATTAGCTGATCAACATATAAATCAAGATTGATGATATTTGTCATTTTCTATCAGTTAATTTATCGGTTTAAAATCGACGAATTCATTACATGAGACACTTGTAGATCATATATGCCGTTTGAATATATAAATGATTTTAATTGACTGAATCACCAACAAATGCCAATTTTTTTTCAAAAAAACTATTCGTACCATTAATCGATGTAGTGAGACAACAATACACATTTGGAATAACATAGTACAAAATTTCTCTTAATTACTAGTCAGCACAGTACAGTGAGAAATTTGCTTCGAAAGCTAATCAACTCTTTTCAATGACGTCTCTAAATAATTTATTCTGTGACGCTCAATTCAAATAAAGGTGAAGAAAATATCATATTCAAATAGAGATGCTTAAATTTGAATGCAAGGTATAAAGTATCATATTCAAATAGAGACATAGAGGCAAAATTGGAGTAAGATATAGGATGCGTGCTCCAAGAAATAGAATTTTCATAAGAGTTTATTCACAAAGAATTTCACCTCATACTGGAGTTAATCATACGCCGTATCTTTTCGACTTTCGCAATTTAGTACCATGTATTTACAGAGAGCAAAAAGTGATAAAGCATTAAAACTAGCTATCGAATACAGTTTTTGGTACACTTGAAAAACTTAAAACCACTACAAATTATTATCTTCAATGTTTAAAGTTTAACCCGTAGATTTTCTAAAATAAATCTCGCCACAAACGTTGAAGATCGTTATAATATTTTCCAATAGATCCTCCAGCTTGTCTCTTTCTTGTCACTCGTATTTGTAGATCATTTGTATGTGTTAGTCCTATGAAAATAAGTTGCAGCGATAGAATGTTGGAATTAGTGCTTTTTGTCAGGGCGTGACTAGGCTACGGTGTTTAGTCGAGGCGAGAGTTGACCTCTCTGTCTTTAAGACGAATTGCTCCGCACTGATGCTAACGGAACCTACAATTGTCTTCCAAGATACAACGATTAACATTCTCGAAAAAGGAGCACTTCAATTTTCAAGAAAAGACAAACTTAAAAGGTATTTAGAACTCACCTTAATGTTTAGGGAGTGAAATGCAGAAAGTGAGAAAATGAATTCGGATTTTGAGTGAATGCAAATGACAAATGTAGGGGGGTATTTATAATACTTGAAGAGTTGTAACTGAAAGTACAGAAAGCTACAACTGTTGGGGCTTTCACTGGTTCGGTCAGGGCCGAACCAGTTCGGTTTTGGTTGTGGTTCGCACCCGTTCAACCCAATTTGAGTTGATTTCAACCTAATTTTGAACCCAAATTCAATTCAGATCGTATCCAAAAAGAATATATTTTGATTAAGCCTAACTCGAGCCCCCGCCTGCCCGCCGGACGAACAGCGCTACGTGCGCTTGTGTGGGTTCGATTCGAGCCTACTAATCTGTAGGTCCTCTCCTCATTTCGCACTTGTGAACTCTAAAGGGGTCAACCCTTATTTGCAAGTTGTCACTTAAATACCAGACTTCCTTATATTATCTTTCCAATATGAGATAACCACATTCCATAACACATCACTCCATTTTTAGCTTTCCACCAAGCTCCTTGTGCATTTAATTTCTTATTCATTCGAAATTGATTTTGAGCAATTAAATATATTTTTCGTATCTACTCGCGACTTAAATTACAAATATTCAACTTATTTTATAAAATAACAAATGAAACTTCATCCAACCTTTGGATAAAGTTGGTCGCTCACTAACTTATAAAACCAATTTTTCTAACATAGGGTACCATACCAATTTTGCAATTGACGTACCTAAAGCCAATCTGCGCAACGGACTTGAGCGGTAATTTTTGATATGACAGGAATACGATGTGAAGTAAATAATTAAGTCAACATATTAATTATGAGAGGGCGGGAGAGATAGAGACAGGAGCATTAAGTTATATAATGATAAATATCTTTAAAATAATTATTTATTGAAAAAATTATAATTAGGTCTTCCTAAAGTTAGGTCAAATTACAGATAGACTCTTCAACTATGAAAAATTACACATATCTCTCTTGAGGTTTGGATTTGGTTGACATTCAAGAAAAAGGTAATAAAATGACTTTATCCTTGTCGACATGTTAAGAAAACAAATCCTGCAATTCAGGTTAAATGTACCATTACAAGTTTGTTCATTTCTTTGATGATAATTATCAATTCCAATAAGAGTATTATTATCTACAAAAAAGTTTAATTTTTGGAAAAAGGATAAAATTGGAGTTTCGTCATAATTTTTTTGCTTACATATGCAAATTACAATGTATCAGTGATCGAAATACACTACCCGTTAGCCGGACCCAAACCTCAAGGGAGGTATATGTAATTTTACATACCTAAGGGGGTCTAATTGTATTTTAATCGAATCTTGGAGGGGTCTAATTGCAATTTTCCCTTATTTATTCAAAGATAAGTTTGCATTCGTTTAATTATTTATATATATTTAATATGAATTAGTTAATAAAGTCAATCATTAAGTCAG